>CM043884.1:2507659-2737872 GCA_024034495.1 Camelina laxa
ATTCTAGTTTAGAATCCAAATATATATATATATGTAGAAGTAGAACGTCCAAAACTTCATGATTAAGTGTGTATCTCTTAGTCTTACCAATTTATCTGAAACAGAAATAGCAACAACTGTTTCTTTTTGTCGTGAAAATGTTTTAAAACATAGATTAATTCAATAAAGTGTTTACATTATTAGTATTAGTTTATCTCTCAAATCTTTTGCATAAAGTGAAGAACAGTGTAACTATAAGCATGATTGTGTATATTCCGAATATTCGACCGACGACTCATAAGTAATATATCGATATAACTTTAGTCTTCAAAAGATAACACACGCATTGAGACATGTGAATGATCGATGGTTAGTATTCTTTTCATAATTTGACGGTTTCTTAAAAATATTAGGAACAAAAAGTACAAGACTGCATAGCATCAGCTGTTAACTTTATACACACTTGTATCATTATTAATTTACTCATGATCAAGTAGCCAAATTTTGACCAAAATCGATTTCTAACATCAGTCTCCACATGTCAGTGTTTGGTGAACCGGAACAAAACCATAATCGGATGTATTCTGTAAACGAAAACAAACCGGCGGTCCAAATTGCTAATCGCCAAAACCACGTGACGTTTCACCAAAAAAATATAATTTTCGTGTCTAGTTCTTGTTTAGATTAAACTATTAAATTATTACTTATATAGTTAACTATTGAAAATCATAAAACCTATGAGGACCATAGCCTATGTTTTGTGCATTTCAACACCTCTAAAGTTGATATGACGACCGCCTTTATTCATGGTTTAGTGTGGTTCTGATTCAAGAAACAAAATTACTATAAACTCTCTATGTATAAAAAATTTGGATCTCTGTTTTTTTTTTTCTTTCTAAAAGTTATAACATTGACGTCTATTAAAAAAAATCATTCACAGGGACAATCTTCTTTAAAACAAATTTAACGTTAACGGGAGAACAAGAAAAATACTACTAAGAGTCTATTTTATTTTATTTTCTCACCAGAAGCTTACCCACTAACTGTAACCTAACTTACCATTAGTATTTGATTTGTTTAATGAATTGTAAAGGAGAAGAAAACAAAGATACACTGAGGCCACTATAATAAGCCAACAACGGTCCAAAGATGGATAAGGTCGGTCCAAAAGCTAAATAATTCGACAATGCTCTGGACACATGGCTTTTTATGTCGTAACCGGTCCCATTTTTGATTTCTAGAAAAGATTATAAACGGTTTTTAAATTAAATAATAAAATATCTTATATAGTTTTCTATAAATTAATAAAATCGGATGGCAAATTTTTATTAATTTATAGAGGTTTTAATTTATCGATAAATTAATAATTATTAATTTATAGAGAAACTTTCTAATTCAGAAAAAAATTAAAATAAGATTTAATCTTTATAACTAATATTTTTATAAAATAAAAATTATGATAATAACTTAATATAAATGTTTTGAAGATAATCACTTCAAGATTTTATATAATAAAAATATTAAAAATAAACTCTAATAAAAATTTGTGTAGATATATACATATATTTAGATAATTTTATATAATTATTAATTTATATTATTGATGGGACCATATATTTATAAAGAGTTTTTAAAAAAATTATTATTTTATTATATTATCGAATAGTATTCAACACTTCCATTACAATGGACGGAGAAATTTATTAATATATAAGTATTAATTTCTGAAGTATTAATTTATAGAGGTTCTACTGTAGATTCTAATTGCAAAACCTTAAGCGTGGTTCATGCCTTTGCACTATTATTTTCATTTCATCCTGTTGTTATATATAATAGCCTTTTATCAATATAACAGCAAGCTTTTACCATATTATCAAACAAATTTGTTTTTTTTTTTCTCGTTTCTGAGGGTATTAAAAATTTCGAGGATCAAAACCAGTTATATCTACTTATGCGTGTAATAGGTTCATTGTTAGACATATTGTAAACGGGAGATTTGACGTCAAATTTGCCTTTTAGAAAGAAAAAAAAAATCGATAAATCAACCTGAAAAACAATAAATATTGATAAGAATCTAATATTTGTTCATAGTTTATAATGTATTGAACGTCTGACAATAGAGTGGCCAGTATGGAATCAGTTGTTTGGAAATTCAAATTTTATATACCATGACAAAATTCTATAGTTTATAGATGTTGTAAATTCGGTTGAAACAATGAAATCAAAGAAGAATTTCAAGAATAAACGAAAATGATTTTTTTGGTCTTTTTAGGAATTTGCTAGCTCAAGGCGGTTTGGTCTTTGTGACTCATGATTATCCATCATCTTTATTTATAAATTCCATTTAAGAGAAAAAAAAATTTGAAAAGAAAAGAATCTTGTGATTATCTAGAAAAAGGTTGTAGAAGAAACAAGAACCTACTCAGGTTTAGGTGCCAAAATGAAATGAACCCAGAAACTCTTAGAAACTTCTAACACGTCTCAGAAATGCACTTACCATAAACCCTAATCCCATCCTTATAAATCCAACAATTCTTGGCTTTTTCTTTCAAACTCAAAACATAACAAGAAAACAAAAAAAATCAAGAAACTTATCGACTTGCAAATTAACAATGGCTCTAGCTCGTTTAGCTTTGAGAAACCTTCAGCAAAAAATGTCTCCTAGTCTGATTGGTCAATCTTGTGAAAGGGGTTTGGTCAGTAATCGACATAATCCAATGAAGCTAAACAGATACATGGCTACTTCGACTACTGGTGAACAACTAGAAGAAAAGAAGAACGCACAAGTGACTGTGTCCGAGAAGAAATCTCCTCAACGCAATTCCCCACGGAGACGTGGCCGCAAAAGTCTCTGGCGTAACACTGACGACCATGGCTACTTCGCTCCTGCCCTAAATGGTACGTTTGTATTTCTATGATCAATATAATGATCAGAAACATGGTAGAAGTGATTATTTTTATTCTAGTGTACATTTTTCATTTAAATACACTTTTAGCAAAATTATCCATACTTTTAACTAATTAACCTCTCTCTCATTTTGCTTGAAAACAGAGTTTTTTACTCCAAGTCTAGGGAACGCTCTGATGCAAGCAACAGAGAACATAAACAGAATTTTCGACAACTTCAACATTAGACCATCTCAACTAATGGGTCAAGTGAAAGAGCAAGACGACTGTTACAAACTCAGATACGATGTTCCAGGGCTAACCAAAGATGACGTGAAGATTACGGTAGATGATGGAGTCTTGGTGATTAAAGGAGAACACAAGGCGGAGGAAGAAAAAGGCTCACCTGAAGAAGACGAGTACTGGTCCTCAAAGAGTTATGGTTACTACAACACGAGCTTGTCTTTGCCTGATGATGCTAAGGTTGAGGATATCAAAGCAGAGCTCAAGAATGGTGTGCTCAGTGTTGTGATTCCTAGGACGGAGAAGCCAAAGAAAAATGTTCAGGAGATATCTGTTGAGTAAGAGGTACGAGTGTTGTTTTTGGTTCTTTTGGTGGAATAAGCCAAGAATGTTGTACTCGTTTTATGTTTGTAATGCGAATGGAATAAATTGCTATTTACAGTAATTGATTTGCGCAAAAGAAAGAATGCCAAAAGTGATGATACAATATGATAGACCAAATGAACAAGCAAAGTATGTTGTATTGTTTGGGTGTTTGCTTTGCTATTCGTATGGATCGTAAATGTGTTAATTCCGTAATTACTATACGTAAAATATAGCCAAAAATATAAAACAAGAAGTACATATCTACACTAGAATTTCTATAAATGAATACTTGTTAAAATTAATAATTTTTATAAATTAATAAAATTTTCCGATCTTAAACAGGAGTTAGCGTAATTATGGATACTATTCGATAATATAATAAAATAATTTTTTTTTAATTCTTTACAAACATATGGTTCCATCAAAAATATAAATTAATAATTATACAAAATTATATAAATATATATATATATATATTTTTATTAGAGTTTATTTTTAATATTTTTACTTTATAAAAATTTTTGAATGTTATCTTTAAAACATGATAATTATTATTTTATTTGTAATTGATTTTATAAAAATATTAGTTATAACGATTATTATTTTTTAATTCTTTTTTATTAAACAAAAACTTTTTCTCTATAAATTAATTATTAATTTATCGATAAATTAAAATCTTTATAAATTAATAAATTTTTATGTTTTTGATATTATTAATTTATAGAAGTTTTACTGTATAATATATTATAAGTGATTTTTTTTTTTGTTCATTTTGTATGCCATGTAGTCATGTTCTACATATTTCATTTTACTTAAAGTCTTTGTTATGCATTAAATTATTTGTTATTAGTAAATACAGTATTTTTAGTGGATTGTTCAGTTTCTTTTAAAATAATAAAACATTATTTGAAATAAACGATAATATTTGAATATTTGTAGGAAATAGTAGAAAATATCGCTTTATGTCAAATAACACATTGTACAAAATTTTGTAATGTTAATGATTTTGTTTTTGGTGTTCTATGCATGTGTCCATTTTTATCAAATTATAAATGTGTAAATTAAAAAAGAAAAAAAATTATTGACTAGAAAGAAGGAGAAAAATACATTTATTTGTAAAAACAAAAAGGTGAATTAGATGTATAACCAAAATTCATACTATAATTAAGAATATAGCAGTATAAGTGAAGAAATTTGAAGAATAGGAGGAAGGGCATGCAAAATTACTATCTTGGTGTTTTAGGGTAGTGGTGATGGTGGTGGCTGGAGGCCGGCGACTGGAGGGAATGGCCGGCGATGGCGGCTGGCGACGGTGGTCGCCGGAGGTCGGTGGCGGTGGTCGCCGGAGGTTGGCAGCGGTGGTCGCCAGGGGTTGGTGGCGGAGGTCGGCGGATATCGTAGGCGGCGGAGGTCGCCGGAGGTCGGCGGCGGCGGAAGTTGGCGGCGGCGGAGGTCGGCAGCGGCAGAGGTCGGCGGAGGTCGCGGAGGTCGCCGGAGGTCAGCGGCGGTGTTGCCGGAGGTCAGCGCCGCGGTGAGTCGTCGGAGGTCAGTGGCGGCGGAGGTTATAATCGCCGGAGTTCGGTGGCTGGTCGCCGGTGGTCGGAGGACGGTGGTGGCGGTGGCCGGTGGTGGCGGCAACCGGAGGCTGGAGGTGGCGACGGCCAGTGGTTAACGGTGGTGGTGGCTAGAGGAAATCTAAACCCTATAGTTAATTTGTGAACCCTAGGGTGATGGTGGTTAAAAGGTAGAGTGGTGATGGTGGTGATAAGGAGTATGGGTGGTGGTGATAAGGGTAATATGGTATATAATACTCTCTCCGTTTCAAAATATATGATGTTTTGAGTAAAACATGCAGATTAAGAAAACACTTACAAAAGTTTAACCAATCATAAACAAGACTGCATAATATAAAGTATTAAACTAATCTAAAAGTTACATAAAAACTTGAAAACATCCTCTATTTTGAAACACCAAATAAACCTCAAAACATCCAATATATTGAAACGGAGGAATACAGTTTATACAGAGTGTATTAAGTTTTAGTGGTTAGAGTGGGTATGGAGTGAATTATAATTTTTTTTAGGTTATAGGGTGCAATTCCCAAAAAAAAAAAAAATGATTGTCAGTTATAATTATTACTTTTTAAAATAAAATAAAGAGAAAACGAACTGCAAGGTCCAAAAATATCTTGTGAAGAAAATGGCGACTGCGTTTTCCAACACAAGTCCAAGCTCCAACCTTTACCTTCATCGCTTCCGTCAAAGCCTTTCTCTTCCATCTCAGTCGTGCTTCTCACCGTCTCCGTTGTCTCGGCTTCATTCTCAGACCCTGACCCTTTTCTTCGTCGCCACTCCCGACCGCGTACGACGCATCGCCGTCGCTCCTCTCGGCCCTCCAACGCCGCCTAGTCCCGACCCACCTCCGCCTAAAAACACGACCGAGCCCACAAGTTTGTGTTTCTCTTCTTACCCATAAGACTACTTACTATGTTTCAACTCTGAGTTCTTGATTTTGTATACTGCTAATTCTTGTTTGGCAATCATTCGAATTCGATGAAATTGCATAACGGAATTCGAATTGGGTATAATTTCTTGCTGGTATTAATTCTTAGATACAGAGAACATCGAATTACTCAAGATCGATTAGGGTTTATGCCTAAAGTTTTGATCTTTGTGACCGTTTATGTTAAGAAGCATTGCAAAGATTTAGAAAGCATCTCCTTTTACAACTTGTGAATGTTTGGTCTTTAAGTTTTTATAACAATCAGTTGGATTCACAGTTGTGGTTTGGTGTCACATCTTGTTTCATTGACTTTAAAAAGTCTTTTTCTTTTATTTCTTTGTGTAGGTCTTGTGGGAGTAGCGTCGATGATTCAAGATCGTGTAAAGATCTTTACTGCAGTACTAATTTGGATCTCTCTCTTCTTCTGGGCTTCAGCATTACAAGGAAGGGATAGAGGAAATGGTAAAGGGAAGAAGGGTTCACGATTCAAGTAGTATTAGATAGTTTGGTGTGGTGACGATGTTGATTGATGATTGATGAAGACTCACTACACATGTGTGTGTATATATAATATACTACCAAGTATGATTCTTTCTTGTAACAAACATTACAGTTTATACTAGAAACTAGATTTTGCTCTTCTTCCTTCACATGAAAAGGAAACAAACTCTTTTGCGATATCTCTCGGTGGGAGGAGCTGTAGAGATTGCTCTACATTTGTTATCATGCTGGTGATGAGGCTAAAGTACTTTGTATTGAGATCAAAATGCTCTTGGATCATTGTTTTCTGAATGCTGGTAGAAGAAGATGTCTAGATATGTATTGGGTTTGTGCTTGATTCAGCCAAATGGTAAGAAAACGGCATGTTTGAATTTGTTGCATTAAATGGGCCACTAAACTTGGTTGGGCTTCAGCATACCCTTTTTGATTGGCTTTTCTATCCAAAATGCAAAATTTCATAAATTATTCAATTCTTGTAGATAAATATATATATATATATATATATATATATTTAAAATAGTGGTTGTAATTATTCATGATATGAAAATGAAATAACTGGATTTAGGTAAATCTTATTCAAAACTGGGTTAATGAATCAACCAGCACATGATTAGTTGGACCTCTTTTGGTTAAATAAAAGGCTGGTAGAAAGTTAGAAATGGGGCATTTTATGATATAAAGCTAACATTTTATTTCTGACCACACTGAGTATTTAACAATCTAACCAAATAGAGATTTTTTGGTGAACACAACATAAACCCCCATATAAAAACATATGAGATTTTTTTTCTATATTTGATTAGTTTTTTATCTGTTTATTTTTTAAAATATATTTCCCCATAGAGATCTTCACACACCATGAGAAAACTAATATTTGAAAATTATCTATAAGAAATTGCAAGAGTTTTGTAATTTTGATTTGTAATTTGGTATTATTCACCAAGATCTTAATTTTGATTAGTTGTCATGAGTCATAAACAGGACATGAAAAGGAAAGCTTAAAAAATTCAAAAAAAAAAAAAAAAAAACAATACATAGAATAATACCTTTTAAATTAATTTATTACTATATAAATACTATGTGTGGATATGCACAATCATTCCCACTAATATTATAATGTGATTCTTTATAAAGTGTATAAATTTTCAAATTAAAACAGCTAAACAAACACACAACCCACATTCAAAAAGTGGCTAAGCAAAGAAGAAGAAGAATATTCTAAGAAAAATTTGTTTCTCTTCTTCAAGAAGTAAAATCGAATTCTCTCTCTCTCTCTCATTAAGCACCAAAGAGGTTTCTGTTTTTTTTTTTTTTGCTTTGCTGTTACATTCTCCAGGATTGAAAAAAGGCGTTACCTTTACTCTTCTCTTCTCTTCTCTGTCCCTCTTTGCAGTAAACGAAGAAGAGTGTAGAAACGAAAAGATCACTTTTTTTTTTTTTGCTTGTGGGTTGTTCAAAGATGCAATTGTTTAGTTGCTTTTGCTGTGGAAAGGGATTTGATCGGTACGTATGAGTTTTTCTCTTGATTTCAACTTCGATTTTATTTGGTTTATGGGTTTTATCTAATTGTTGTGTTCTTCAAAAAAAAACTGTTCTTGGTTTTATCCGTTTTGGCTGTTCTTCTTAATTAGGGTTTTGTGATTTTCATCTATTCATGTTCAACATTTGGTCTTTGGTGTAAAATTTGGATTTTTCGCACTATAATCTACTGTTGGATAAGCTAAAGATTCGGATTTGATAGACCTGAGAAGAATCTGATGTTTGATGTTACAAATTACACAGGAAGAAGAAGGTGAAAACGGAGCCGTCATGGAGGATTTTTTCACTCAAGGAGCTTCACGCAGCCACAAACAGTTTTAATTACGATAACAAGCTCGGTGAAGGTCGATTTGGCAGTGTGTATTGGGGTCAGCTATGGGATGGATCTCAAGTAATGATATATCTATGACTTACTTGATATATAGAAATCTGTTATGTTCCGGGTCAGCATTGTATCGAATTAGTTTGTATAACTGTTTTGAGTTAGTAGAATCACAATGTGTAGATTTTGGTCTCTTTGATCTTCATATTGTAACGAGTGTTTGTTGCTGTTGTTGTCTGTAGATTGCAGTCAAGAGATTGAAGGCATGGAGTAGTAGAGAAGAGATAACTTTTGCTGTAGAAGTCGAGATTCTTGCCCGTATCCGCCACAAGAATCTATTGAGTGTAAGAGGTTACTGTGCTGAAGGACAAGAAAGACTCATTGTGTATGACTACATGCCAAATTTGAGCCTGGTCTCTCATCTTCATGGTCAGCATTCATCTGATTCGCTTCTTGATTGGACCAGGCGGATGAATATTGCTGTAACCTCTGCTCAGGCAATCGCGTAAGTCCTCTTCAGGATCAAGATAGTTCATATAGATTGGAAGTATCTACTGTTGACTGATTTTTGCTTTTTTTTTTTTTTGTGTATTTGTACAGCTACTTGCACCATTTTGCCACACCTCGAATAGTCCATGGAGATGTGAGAGCAAGCAATGTGCTGTTAGACTCTGAGTTTGAAGCTCGGGTTACAGATTTCGGATATGGTAAGATGATGCCTGATGATGCAGGAAATGGAGGTAACAAAATCACCAAGGGTAATAACATTGGGTATCTCTCACCAGAATGTATCGAATCAGGAAAAGAATCAGACATGGGAGATGTGTATAGTTTTGGTGTTGTTTTGCTGGAGCTTGTGACTGGTAAGAGACCTATTGAAAGGGCAAGCTTAACAACAAAACAAGGTATCACCGAGTGGGTTTTACCTTTGGTTTGCGAAAGAAAGTTTGGTGAAATTGTGGATCAGAGGCTGAATGGGAAGTATGTAGAAGACGAGCTGAAAAGGGTAGTTTTGATTGGGCTTATTTGTGCTCAGAAGGAGCCAGAGAAGAGACCAACAATGTCTGAAGTTGTGGAGATGCTGCTGAATGAATCAAAGGAGAAAATGTCTCAGCTTGAAGCTAATCCACTCTTCAATGGAAACAATGTAGGGGAAGTTATAGATGAAAGCTCAGAGATCATTTCAGAAGAGAGAGATCATCAGTAACAAGAACAAGAATAGATAAAAAATCTCTGTCATTCGATTTCACATATTCTTTATTTATATCTTGTGAGAATCTGTTATTGGTTGTGTTTGCTTTTTAGAGTGGGTTGTGCTTGTTTTTAGAAGAGCTAAGTTGTTTTTTTTTTAATTTGTTTTTTCAGTTTTAAGATTTTGAGTTTGATCATTGATGCTTGAGAGCTTGTAAGAGAGTGTAGTGGTACATATATGGTCTTAATGAGAAAAAAGTATTTCTGATAAAAACATATGATCATATTATGAGCCCTGAGTTAACCTTGATGAAGAAGATTCAGTTGGACCCTGGATCCAGCACCGGAAGACGGCAATGCAAACTGATCGATTTATCAGTTTGACGGGTTCCAGGAACCAAGAACTGGAAGATCACTGTCAAGCAAGCACCTTGAGGAGCAATCCCATAAAAAGCAGAATCTGGTTTGGTTAAGTGACACTGAAGACTCTTCGAGAAGTGCTTAACACTCACTTGCACAGACTGAGCATCTCCTCTAGCAATAGCTCTCTCTGAACGAGCCTGAGCACTTAAGTTCCTATCCTCAACAGGAGCTTGAGATTTCTCGCCAATAACCGAAAGTCTCTGGAACTCAGTGCCAAGCCTAATCAAAGTCGTCGAGATCTGCACTTGCAGATCACCGTGCTTGCTTATCGTGACGTTAAGAACGTCCCCAACATGTCTCATATGATCCACAAAGTTCTGCAACTGATTCGGATCTTGGACCTGAACAAGAGTCGGAGGCAAGTCTTGAGCCGAGTCAAGCGCAGTCTGAAGCTCGATAACTTGAGACCGAGACAACGGTTTCGATATCGGAACATCTTGAATAACAGCAGATTTGTATCCTTTAGTCTCAAACGTCAGAAACGGCATCGGCTGTGTACAGTTAGGAGGAAGCTTTTTCACTAGTTTGATCTGCAATCTATTAGAAGTTAACCCACCACTGAACTCAGTACAAATGCTAACACTGCTCTTCACAGCTCGGTACAGAAGAGCAACATCCAAGGAGAAAGCAATACGGTCTTCGTTCTGACTCGAGATACGGTAATCATCAAAGAGAACATCTTTGCGAAACTGAGCAATGCATTGGACTCCGTCACCGTTGAGAAGGTTATGAAGGAAGAACAAGTGTTCTTTAGTGAGAAGAAGATGACAGGTCTTCCCCATTTTGTCAAATGCTGGAAGAAACCTCTTCTCTAAGAGACTCACACCATTCTCAGTCATAAACGCCTTAAACTTCATTTCACTGTCACAGAGCAACAATACGATTAGCGAATCTTATAAGAAATTACTCTGTGAACTCACAAACGCAATAGAATCTGGAACCTAAAGCGATTCTTCAAAACTACAAGCCCAGATTCATTCAAACACATACGAGATTATTCAAATTTAGGCTAAAACAAAATTGTAATCGGAGTTTCCCCAAACCTGGAGAGTTGTATTGTATCGATGCGGTCGCCTGGATGAAGGAAACTGTAAGCAATATGTATCACAAATTCATGAACATTAGTTGTGAAAGATGACAGATTCAGAGAACTTTAGGAACTACGAACTCACCGGCGACGAAAAATTTCTGATTTTTGCGCTAAAACAAACTCTCGCAGATGAAGGAGAAAGAGGGAATCGTCAGATTTTTTTTTGTTTTTGGATATTTTTGGGTGTGAAAAGCCCATTATGGTCATATTAAAGCATACATGCTTAACGGTTTTATATGGATATAATGGGAAATCACAAATTACACTAAGAATTTTACTTTTTCACTAGTGTATTTGCAGTTGCACAACATATATATAGCAATTGAAATGAGCATAACTTTTTTACCAATCTGAAATGATTTTCTTTTGTTACTACAGCTCTTTGTCAAGATTCAAGAACATAAAATTTTAGAGCAAACAAAAGTAAAAATAAGTGTTTTTTTTTGTTTTATATACAGATATATAAGTTTGACAGACCCTTGTATAAACACTAAAAGGCTACTATTGTTTGTACTCTACACTATGAACTTTGTCCAAAGACTGTTGAAGAGCTTGCATTGCTACTTTATAATGATCCAAAGAAACTGCTCCTTCTTCAACTACCTGAAGAGCGTTTTTATACAACTGATCAAACCATTGATTTTGGTCTGTGCCGTCGACGAAACCGGTCAAGGCATTACCGGCGAAGTGGATTCTTTTGTAGTCTTTTCTCCACCGCGGTAGAATATAACGCAAAGGTATTTCTTCAACGCCATTGAAATTGAGAACACAGAGAGCATGTCTGCATAAGTATCCGTAGAAGTTGAAGCAGCTACAAATGCACCGCACTTCACCAACTGATCTGTTGTACAGAACCTCGAAATCTCGGATTTCTCTTCTGTTGGATTCGCCTTGGACACGTTCTTTCACAAGGAAGATAACCAAAGGCCCATCCACGTGAAGCTGTGTTGTGCTGAAACATGAGTACATTTCTTCTACCTCTACTTGGAATTTCTTGAACATGTTTCTCGTGTAGATTCTTGAGAGCTGTGTCTCGAAGGAACACTTTGTTTTAAGCTCGGCTGTGTTTGAGTTCAGAGACTCTACGTCACTGAGAGTTTCTTCCTTGTGCTTCTTCTGAAGAGCTAGCTCGTACTTATCAAGAAACTCTTTCAACGGTGTTTGCTTGTGAACATACCTCTCAAAAAATGGATTCAGGGTTTCTCCAGGATGAGCAGCAGCGATCCCTGCAAAAAACGTGTCTTTGAGATAAACCGGAGCCCATTTAACTCGCTCTTCATACAAGGAACGGAGCCATTCGTTGTCGACAATCCCAAAATTGTGAACCATGAACCCCCAAGCTGCTTCAAACTCAACAACTTTTAAGGTTTCGTAAACTGCTTTGGTAAATGCCTTCCTCACGCCATCATAGTTATGTAACCCTCCTAGTTTCTCGGGAATCTTCCTCATAATATGTGTCAGACTGAATCTGTGATGAGATCCTGGGAACACTTGAGAGATCGCAGCCTCTAAAGGCTTGCATCTGTCTGTGACAATGGTTTGAGGAGAACACTTCATGGCACTGAGCCATACTTTGAGCAACCAATGATAAGATTCCATTGTGTCTCCAGCAAGAAGACCACAACTAAGCAATGTAGTTTTCCCATGGTGATTCACTCCGGTAAATGTCACCAGTGGAATCTCAAATTTTCCGGATATATAAGAATTGTCGATGAAGATGACATCACCAAAGTAACTGCAAGAGACTTTAGAGAAAGCATCTGCCCAAAACACATTCCTTAGTTGACCTTCATCATTTACATCCATCAGGTAAAAAAAAAGTTGGATTTGTCAACTGCATACGGCAGAAGTAGTTGTAGATTGCTGCAGAGTCTCCTTTCTTAAGAGGTTAAGCACATCGGGTGAACCAGCTGAGTTCTGAAACTGTTTCTTAACAGTCAAACTTGGGTTCACGTTGTCCACAGTATCCATCACACGTGCCCGGTAAAGCTTAATCGTCTTAGCATCTGAGACAGGGCTAGATACACACTTCCTCTTGGTCCCATTCCTTTTAACAGATTTATACAACTTGGAACCGAGCAAATGGTTATGATCAAGTGTAACTTCAAGTACCCGCCACCTCTTAGAATCCACCTGCCTCATTCTAATCATTGCAGGGCAACCAGTTCGAGTTTCCTTTCTAACACGATTCACATCGTTAACCCTCTTGAAACCTTGACTACTACAGCAAAGCACCGCACCATACTTTTCTTTACTACGCCGCTTAAACCACGAATTCTTCACTCTTACTCTAAATCCAACTTCAGTAGCGTAACAGTTATAGTAGTTATAAGCATCATCATACGACTCAAACTCCATCCCAACCGCAGGGGCTTCGAATTCTTTACTCTCAACAAGTAAACCGCTCTGTTCATCAAACTCTCCCGTGGTCACATCATCCTCGCTCTTTCTCTCTTGGTTTTGACAATATCCAACATCAATCTCATGATCACTACTACAAACTAAAGCTTCATCATCACCTATCCGTAAAGTGCATCCATTATCTGACATTGGATCATCTCTTTCAAGAATCTCGTCGTTCTGTAAATACTCAGATGCCTGCACCTGTAACAATACATCATCTAATGAATGACTAAACACAAACTCTGCAACCCCAAAATGTGAGAAAAGCTATAAGCTTTATCATCACCAGCACAATTATACTCAACCAGGGTATCAAACTAGTGAACCCATTTCACAAAACTCATACTCAACCCTAGTGAAATCAAATGCAAGATCATCACAAACCCCAAACAATCTAAAAACTAGAGCTTGAGAGCGAAATCACATACATCTTCATCGACGGATTCGCTTCTCTCCATTGGAGATTTGGTTCCTCTTTCTACCTCAATTTTTTTTGGAAAAGCACTTGGCTTTATTCAACTGCCGGAGCAGAGTCGTGAAACTGATCGGTACGGGATGGATCCGGATCGGGTTGTGAACGGAAGATCCGACCCGGGATGGTGATTTTTTTGCGCGGGTATTGACCTTTTTATAATCGGTTTAGCTTCTTCTTCTGACGGTGAAGGTCTTTTGAGGGCTCGACTGGTGACTCTAGCATTTTCACCAACATTGATACACACCTTAGGGTTTTCACAGATTCAAAGCACGTGTTACTAAACGCTGTCGTTTCTTCCTACTTACACATCAAACCCTCTATTTTTGTTAAATATCAAACAAGATCCAAACTTTGAAAATTGTCAGTCTACCCTACGCTCGAATCAAACATTGTCGTTTTATCACCTCCATAGGGAGTTTCTATTTGCCGCTCGTGGTTTGGTAATGTACCTTTTGTATCATATACAATGACCACGGAATAAAAAAAAATGATAAACATTGAGATATATCCCCATAAATACATTTTCTAACAAAAGATAGTTCATAGTTGTATAGAAACATCATGAGATCTTTGATCCTAGACATTGCACTCTAACTTCGACACCAAAGTAGATAATTAAAATTGTGATAAGTCTTTGCACCACAGTCAAGAACCATATATCGTATCAAATTATATAATCCCTATATCGTCGAACCCTAATTCTACTCTCCGGTTGACCCTCCGATCACAGTTTCACCGCACCATTTGATAAGTTTGAAGGTGTGATCTCTTCTCAACATTTGGATATTATACGATCGGACTTCTGTTCTAGGGCATGAGCTATTCTCTTATCATTTTTTCTTTAGTTTCATTCAAAGTAAAACATCCGAAACATTTTTGAACATGGTTTTTTCTCAATCCCTAATACAAACGATAACAAGATAGGAGTTACAGTGCTCCTCTCCTAACACCAAGAACAGAGCACGCAGGCTCTCTAACAAACTCTCACTTCAGTGATCACGCAGGATGAGTTTTTACAATAGACTCTCCTAACTATTTATATCTTCTTCTTCACTCAAGCTTCCTTCTCACGTGCATTATCACTTGCACGTGTTCTCTTTTGCCTTTCATATACTCTTATGAACTTATCAATATCACATTAAACCGGATTGATTATTACTACGGTTAATATTTGTTCAAAACCAAATTATAGCCTCTCTCCATAATGAGTTTTTTCCTACACTGCTACACACATGCCTTTCTCTACCCGGTGTAGAGCGTTCTTGAGGTTCTTGGTCTCATCCTTAAACAATATAAAGCATGGACTTCTCCACAAGCTAAATTAAACCATATTGCCATATCTCTTATTACGAACCTGCGAAAATCATCAACATAAAACATGGACTTCCTTAGCTTGGGCTCTTTCTTTGTGAACCTCTTGATAGTTGAAACAGTTGAACTCAACTTACTCCCTAACAACCTTCGTTCCCTGACAGTAATCTAGAAAATCATGCTCTAATTGGTCTAATGCTTCATATTGTACTTCGCTCCATACCCTCTCACTAGATGTGTGATTTTCACGTAGTTACTAAACTGCAAGATCCTTTCTAACATCCACTAAACTGGTTGACCTTAGACATTTTTCCAGGATCAATCCACCATAAAAGTATTTTGTGCCAGTCCCTAATGATCCTCTTAAAAACTAAAAAATTATCACACATATCATTATCTTGTAACTTTATCACCAAACATCACAATCATACCTATCATCAAACATCATCACTCATCCCGTCATCAAGTATCGTTACTAAGCATCAACTCAATAATCTTCAGACCATGTATATCATCACATTATCATGTCTTAAATAATCATACCTAAGAATGGCAATGAGCGGTGACTCTGGTGGTGACGAGTGGTGGCCCCGGTGGTTAAGACCTTCTTAGGTTCATTCTTCCCTCGGTGATCTCTTTCTCCTTAGCTTATGGATCCGAGAACAACAACGTACCGGCAACGGCGGCTCACGAACTCAACAACAGTGGAGATTGGAGAGTGACAACAACGACACATAATAATGTACCCCTTTTTAATAAAAAATAATAATTAAAGGGCTCATTTGGGCTTTAACGTACGAAGTCCATCATGAGTTCGGCCTATCGAACCGAGATGTTATAAATAGACGCGTTGACGAAAGAGCGAAAGCATAAAAGAATAACCCTAAACCCTATTTACTTCTCAGTTCCCAAAAGCTCTCTCTCTTCAATTTTTTCTCCGTTGCGTTGTAGTATTTGCTAAATATGAGTCATGAGAAGGTATGTTGTTTGTTTTGTCTGTCTTGAGAGTTACTTCGTATTTTGTTGGCTTCTTTCTTTTGCTACCTTAAGGTTTGATTCTCAATGTCTCGAAACAATATTGTTGATTGCATTGAGATAATCAAAGAATATATATATACATATATTATAGGTGATTTAATTAGTTATATGGTGTTATTTGTCTTTTATTAAGTGTTTTTTTTTTTTTTTTTGTTAAAAGGCATTCAAATTAAACTTGGAAAGAAATCAAATGTTTACAGAGCCGAGACCCAATATTGGAAGCCCAATAATGAGTTAAAATTAAAAACCAAAGAAAACCATAGTTGTAATAGAACCAGACTTGAACCAGCTAGTTAGTAATGAACCAAAAATACGGTTAGCAGTAAAACCACTTCTAACCACCTCTCTTCACCCACATTGAATGAGGTTGAATCGAGATCAAAGTAGAGAGACACCGTGCGGCAATTAGGGTTTTATCTTTGGTTGATGGAGGCGGAGCCTGTGAACCAGAGTAGAGAAGGTTTGACGATAAAGTTGGGTTGGCATCACGTAGACTGAGAGCTCTGTTTTGCATAAGAGTGTCGATCTGACTTACAATGGTATCAACGGTCTTGAAGCTGTTCCGGTGAAGACGATGGTTCCGTTCGGTCCAGAGGTTGTAGATCGTAGCTTGCCAGGAGGTGAGGAGAAGACTCCTAGCTTCACGCGTACCCCGGAAGTTGAGGAGACTTTGCAAGGAGTCTGACCAAGAACGCTGTGGAGAGTGAGAGCAACGGCGCGAGATGGCATTCCAGATGTTCCAGCTGAATGGACAGTCAAAATAAAGGTGATCCCGACTTTCATCAGCAGAGTTACATAGTAAACAGATAGAAGGAACCTGTAAACCCCATGATCGGAGTCGATCACGAGTTGGACAACGGTTCAGCACAACTAGCCATGTGAGGAAGCTGTGCTTAGGGATTCCCCTGGAGAACCAGACAATTTTATGCCACGGAACCTCAGGTAGATTTCCTTTCAGTGCCTTGTAGATTGTCCCAGTTGATCGACTATCTTTCACTTGATTATTGATCCACCATTCATACTTGTCTTCCTCATCTGTCAATTGTAATGCTGTTAGCTCTATAATGTAACTGACCTGGTTTTCTGACCTCGCAGGGGGTACCCTCCAAGAGTCATTCCGCTTTAGATCAGCAATGGTAGATCGGATTGGGATTCCTAGTGGTCTTTCATCCTTGAGAAAACTCGACATCCGTCCAAGTCGACACCAGTGATCACTCCAGAACCGGCAGCTTTTTCCGTTCTCTACCTTCATCTTGATCGAGGGGTAAATCTCTTCTCGCAGCTTTAATAGTTTGTTCGCCAACCAGGATAGCTTAGGATTGTTCTTTCGGGTCCAGAAGTTGCTAAGATTCCCCGAGAGAACTGCACCTTTGAACCACGCAACCCATACAGAACCTGACCGGAAGAAAAGTAACCAAATAAGCTTTAACATACAAGCTTTGTTCCATATGCTCAAATCTCGAATGCCTAATCCTCCTTCTGGTTTTGCAGTGGTGACAACTTCCCATGCTACACGAGCCGAGTGGTGACCTTCAGTTGTGCCCTTCCACAAGAAAGCTCCAGTCAGTGAGTTTAAGGTAGTTATGCATTTCTTTGGTAAGACGAATGCAGAACACCAGAAGTTTGTAAGGCCTGCTATGACTGTGTTTATGAGTTGTAGTCTGCCAGCAAAAGAGAGTGATTTGGTGGACCAGGCATTGAAACTATTCTTCACCTTCTGTATCAATGGCGCGCAATCCAGTAAGGTTAGTTTTTTGTGCACAGAGGGATTCCCAAGTAGCGGATTGGCAGTTGTCCATGATTAATTCCTGTTTCTGATACTATCTGCTCTATTTCAGGTGAAGTTAAGCCAGAGGAGAAGAAGCTAGTCTTCGGCAGACTGATTGCTAGTCCAGAAGCAGCCTCAAAATCCTTAAGTATGCGTAGCACAGATTGCACAGAGGATAAGGATCCATCTGTAAATATCAACAGGTCTTCTGCGAAACAAAGGTGAGTTAGCATTAGATCATGACATTTATAGTGATACTGAATGCTCCCTTCCTCTGCAGCACGATCTAACATGGCGGACAAGCAATTTAAAGCAAGTACAAAGAGGTATGGAGAGAGCGGGTCACCCTGTCGGAGCCCTCTTCTGCTTTTAAAGTAGCCATGCACATGCCCATTAAATCCCACTGTGAAAGAAGGAGTGCAAATACATGCTCGAAGCCACTGGATATAGCGCTCATGTACCTCTATTCCCCTTAGACAACTAAAAATAAACTCCCATCGAATTGTATCAAATGCTTTTGCTATGTCAACTTTGATTGTGATCCGTTTGGGTCCTTTCTCCTTTTGGTAGCCATTCACAAGTTCCGCAGCTAGCAGAGTGTTTTCAACTAACAAGCGACCCTTAATGAATGCAGTTTGGTTTCGCTGTACAAGGTCTGGAAGGGCAGGCTTCAGTCTAGCAACCAGTAGTTTAGATATGACTTTATACAGGGTATTTAGGCAGGAGATTGGTTTGAAGTCCGAGATGAGTGATGCTCCAGGAAATTTAGGGATCAGGGCGAGCGTGGTGGCATTGACTGCTAAAGGAAGAAAAGATGTTTGGAAAAACTTTAAGATGCTTGTTGTCACTTCCATGCCAAGGGTTCCCCAAGCGGCTTTGTAGAATGCAGAGGTAAATCCATATGGACCTGGTGCCTTGTTTGCATTAAGTTTAAACATAACTTTTGTTATTTCATCAATAGTTGGAATTCTGACCATTGACTGTTTTAGTTCAGTCGGACAGCGGTAGGAGATGATTCCTTGACACCAAGCAAGACCAATCGAAAGAGGCTGCATGAAGGTTGGACCAAGGAGAGAACTGAAGTGACTGACTGCTAGTCTGCTCATATCGGCGGGATCATCAACCGTGTTACCCACCTGCGTTGTAAAAGCTCTGATGGCGTTGAAGGCATTCCGGACCTGTGTGATGCGATGGAAGTAAGCTGTGTTCAAATCTCCCTCTCGTAGCCAGTTTATGCGAGATCTCTGTTTGAAGTATGCCTCTTCAACTTTTCTGAGAAAGTTCCACTTTGTCTGCAGGTCTCGCTCTTGTTGAAAAAGTTCCGGAGATGGTGTGGAGTTAGCCTGCACTTGCACAGACTGTAAAAGAAGGTTAACCTCTCTCACTCTATTTTGAATATCAGAATAGTTCTCACGAGATAGTGTTTTTAGCTCTCTTTTGATAATTTTTTGTTTCGCACTGAGAGTTGACAAACATATTTCCCCAGGATTGGAGTTTCCGGCCAGAATCCAGTTTGTTTCAACCGTCTGGGCAAAGAGCGGGTGGGTGGTAAGAAAGTTAAAGAACTTGAAGGGCTTGGTTCCAGAGGAGGGTAAGGTTGCATCAAGGTTTAGCAAGCATGGAGAGTGGTCTGAGATTTCAGGCGCAAGAAAAGTGGCCACCGTGTTTGGGTAAGCAGCTAACCAAGTGTTGTTCACCAATGCCCTGTCTAGCTTTTTTGCAATGGGGTTTAACGGGTTTTTGTTTGACCAGGTGTAGAGGGGGCCTTGGTGTCGTACATCAAACATCTCAAGTTGCAAAAGGCAGTCTCGCAATTCAATCATCCGGGAAGTAAGGTGATTTATATTGCCACTGGAGTGCTCCGCTGGGTGGATTATTTGGTTAAAGTCTCCACCAACCATCCACGGGAGAGAGTCCAATTGCATTCGTTGCTGCAGTGCTATGAGCTCACACCAGAGATCAGTACGCGCATCACCTTCGTTTGGTGCATAGATAGCTGTGAAGAGAAACCGGTGACCCCCTTGTATTGTAACTTCAGTTGTGATCATATGAGAAGACTGATGAATCACTTGAACTGATGCAGGTGCTTTCCAGATGAGGACTATCCGCCCATCAGGGTCAGATTGGTGGTTTGAAGTGAATTGCCAGCCAGGACAGGTTAGGTTCATAATTCGGTTCAAGTTTGGTTATTTGATATGAGTTTCTAATATGGCTCCAAAAATAGGCTTATGAAAAAGAAGCCAGTTAGCAAAAGGCCTATGCTTTTCCGAGTCATTAAGTCCTCGAACATTCCAAAAAACGGTCGTATATACATGGGAAAGGAGGGGGGGGTTAGGAGCGGTTAGGACCCTCTCCCGGAGGGGGAAGAGTGTCTGAGTTACTTAGGTTTGGCTTAATGGGGGTTGAGGTTTCTATCTCCATGTCAGTAGGAGCTGTAGGAAAAGTGGTTACAGGGGTAGGATGTGTAGGAGGGGGTATTATAAGGTTGGAGGGGTTGGAGGGTGGTTTTATTTGAGAGTTGGTTGGCGCTTGGTCAGATAATGAGTCAAATGGGTTTGAGACAGGGATAATCTGAGAGGTGGTGGAGGATGATAGTTTGTGACCTTTCTTTACTGGTGTGTTACGAGACTGAGTTGTCTTCTTTGGTTGCAGACCAGATGGAACAGTTCCCCGAGCAGGGTCTTCATGGCGAGAGGATTTGGGAAGAGGGCAAGCATAAGTTGAGGTACCATTTTCTGAACCTTGAGGATTTTTTGAGGCTGTGTCAGTTGGCTTGGTAGCAGTAGGTTGCGGTGTAGACCGGGTCGGGGCAGTTGGTGCGGGTTCAGTGGGGCAATATCTGACAACATGGCCTATTGCTTTGCATTTGGTGCAGGTTGGAGGTGTACAGGGGTACTCAACAACAATTGTGATCACTTCACCAGTCTCTCGGACAATCTCCACACTAGAAGGTAGAGGTTCGTTTAAGTTTCGTTCTATCTTAACATGCGCTTCTGACAGACTAACAAGGTTCCTAGTAAACTCATCCATCTCCTTTGGTTCACCTACAAAACCTGCTACTAGACTAATTCCTTTCTTATGCATTAGGTCAAAATGCATGCCTTTAAGATGAGCCCAAATAGGAATTGCATCCAAGTTAGGATCAACCTCTCCCGATGAATCCCATTGCGCCACGAGGAACATGCATTCACCAATGTACCAGAGCTTCTTCTCCAGTACCTTGGTACGTATGTACTCGTTTGGTAGTCGAACTAGCATAGAGTTTTTTGATTGATTAAGGTGAATCTCTAGCCTGTGTCCTCGTCCCCACATGTGACTGAGAACACTTTGAATATGCTTGTAGGAGGGTAATCTACCTTTGAACAAGCCAATAATAAAGTCCTTATGGATTTCAGCACCCTCCTGGAAGACCGAATCAGGAATGACAATCCGAGGCTTCCCTTCTGGAGAGTAATCAACAGGGGCTAGTCGAGACAGGGATCTATCTGCATCATTCTTAAGTCTCTGAGCTAACGTAGCTGCTGTACGGCTGGGAGGGGGGGAATGGTTAGACTGCGAGGGGGGTTGGTAAGACTGCTTAGGGAGCTGGGTCGATGGAGGGATGGGAAGAGGAGGAGGGTTTAACAGATCAGATACCACAAAGACAGGTTCCTTAGAGCTTTCGCCAGTTACAGTATTGGCATCAAGGGAAGATGTTGATTGGGGAAAGGTTGATTGAGATTGGTTGCGATTACATGTTATAGTTAGGAGAGGAGTAGGGGGTTCAGTTTGCGAAGCACTTAGGATAACACGGTTGACTTTTGGTACAGGACTAGGATGCAGTCCGTCAGTTTGTGCTACAGTACTCGCAGTTGGTACTGTAATATGGTTTACAGATCTAGGGTTAGTGAATAGTGTTTGAGTGTAGACATTGAGAATTGCTTGGGCCTGAGGGTTGACTACCACATGAGTGGATTTATGGTGAGCAGGGAGAGCAAGGACTACTCGCTCAGGTGCAAGGTACTCAGTTTGAGAGGGAGAGGAGGGGGGAACAGTAGAGGAGATTGGTGACAAGGGGGAAGTCGACAGGGAAGCAAGGGGTTTTGGCTGGGGGTCAGGAAGGAGGGGGAGGGCGATTGAAACATCGTCAGCCTTAGCTGAAGGAGGATTGTGGCCGGAAACTGTAGCCTTAGGAAACCAGCGGTTCGCCGACATCATTTTTTAATGAGCAACTTCTGAAAAATATATTTTAGCTTTTAGTCCCTTCTTTTTCGTTTCTTGGCCACTACTGTCTTTTATTAAGTGTTTGATCGAGTTTTTCGATATTGTCGTAGTCATGTTTATTTATATAGGCCAATATGTACATATCCGAGACACTTGATGATATCCTTTTTTTTTGTTTGTTTCATGCATGGCAGATAATTTTGTTTGGATCCTTTACAGAAGATCAAAGAAGGAATATTCTTGAGAGGTATCATGAAGAAAAGTGTGTGCCAAGTATAATAAGATTCGGTACACTGACTCTTGCTGAGTCTGCCAAGTTGATGGAAGCTGCGAGAGATATAATATCGGATGCTTGCTGCTTCTGTCGACCCCCTAGCTCTGATGCTTCTAGACCTTGTAGCTCTGATAAGGTCAGTGGCAACCCTAAACCCACACCGAAGCCGGAAGACCAAGTCCCCAAAAAGCCGTAAACCGTCTTTTAGTACTCATCATTTAACCTGTAGTGTTTTTTTTTTTTGCTAACTGGATTTTGGTGTTCAATATTATTTGCTAAAACTAAGTTTCTATATGCTGCATCATTATTATGTACAATTTGAGACCGATTTTAGAATGAAATTTGTAAAGTAAGCTAAAAATTCAAATTGATTAGACAATCTACTGCACTCAACTAATTAGAACCCGAAATCAAATATTTTCTATTTAATAATTTGCAACCAATTCACTAACATAATTAATCATCGGAAACTAAACACCTGTATTATATCACAAAGTAATTAATGGCCAAAAGACTCAATCTGTCAACAGTATATGCAAACATTACAGTATGTGTTTTTTACCTATAATTCGTCTTTGAATATTATAATCGATCTAACTGGCATTTCTGTAACAATTTTATGATTACCCTCAATTGTGATTACATCACCAGTAAATATTATGTTTATTCCTTTTTTGGGCGGATATATAAATAGAGGAAACTTAACGCTTTTTTACTTTGGACCAATCGAAAAAGCAAAAAAAAAAATGTCTCTGCTCTCTCCTCTTCCTCTGCTCCACACATTCTCCTTCTCCTCCACAAAACCCACCGCTTCTAGAATCACTGCTACTACGCCTTCGAAACTCCGTTTCTCCGTCGTCAACGCGACGCCGGATAATGGAAACAGCGGTGGTAGCGATGACGAGGATCCGTCTTTCAACCCGTTTGGTTTCGTTACAGACAACCCGTCTAGCCGGAGCGCAATTCAGTTACCGGAGTCTCCGGCGGAAGATGGTAACGTCGGTCAAATGCTATACGTGAGTTTCACAGAACCTTCTCAGTTCAATCTTGAACTGTAATTGAGTTCTTGAAGTTCAAACTATGATTCTTGTTTTGAATACATTTAAGTTGTTTTGGTGTGGGTTTTAAGAGGACTGAAGATAAAGGAAAGGAGTATGGTTCAACTATCAGATCTGGGAAGCTTAGATGGTTTGTGAGAGAGACTGGTAAAAATAAAAACATTAGTTACTGTGTTTTCCCATCTTTGCTTCATCAAGTGTGTTGAATGATCACTGATTAGTCATTCTTCTGGTAGGATCAAAGGAGAGTCGTCGAGGAACCGTTGTCTTTCTTCATGGAGCTCCAACTCAGTCTTTTAGTTACCGGACTGTCATGTCTGAGGTGCTACACTTGAATCTTGAATCATGTGTCTATATATATGTGGTTTTGAGTTTGTTTTTGAATCTTTTATGGATCTTTCTGTGTGTAATAGATGTCAAATTCTGGATTTCATTGCTATGCACCTGACTGGATAGGATTCGGATTCAGTGACAAGCCGCAGCCAGGATATGGTTTTAATTACACAGGTTTGTTGATTTGTGAATTACGGAATCAGTCAGTATATAATGCATTGGTTCTTTTGTTTCTAATAAGTTTTCAATCTTTTCAGAAAAAGAGTACCATGAGGCGTTTGATAAACTGCTGGAAGTGCTTGAGGTCAAGTCTCCTTTCTTTCTTGTTGTTCAGGTTCGGATGTTTGTACTGATGATCCCATCATCTCTGCATCATATGTTAACAGTTCATCAAGACTGAACATATATCTTATGTCTGAATTTGTTGTGGCCTCCCAAGGGGTTTCTTGTAGGTTCATATGGTTTAACATGGGCATTGAAAAACTTTAGCAAGGTTGACAAAATTGCGATTCTTAATAGTCCACTGACTGTTTCATCCCCAGTTCCTGGATTATTTAAGCAGCTGAGGTGCAAACTCTTTTGCCATATTTGACCACTCTAATTGCGTGTAAACCTTTTGTGGAAGCATCAGCCTTGCTTATCTGTTCATATCTCTTGGCTTATCTCATGGTACATACAATGCATCCACAACTCACAACATACTTGTGTGTCATTTTATTTTCTGATGCAGGATTCCCCTCTTTGGTGAATTCACTTGCCAAAATGCTATATTGGCTGAGCGGTTCATTGAAGGAGGTAGCCCGTATGTATCAAATTAACCTATGTTCATGTGCAGTGTATATTGTTATGTAAATTCTTTCGAGTCTAAAGAAGAGGAATTAGTTACTGGCCATGCATGTGCTTTAACTGGATAATTGACTTACCCTTTATCTGTTTTGATAGGTACGTCCTGAAGAATGAGAAAGCTGATGTCTATCGTCTACCATATTTGTCGAGTGGAGGACCTGGGTTTGGTACGTCTCTAAACCAAGTTGTAATGAATGGAGCATGATACACCTTACTCTAGTTTCTTATGATGGTTTAATGTATTATCTGAGAGACTTCTCATCATGAGTCTGATGAATTATAGCCTTGCTCGAGACGGCGAAAAATATCAACTTTGGAGACACCTTGAGTCAAATTGCAAATGGGTTTTCATCAGGCAGGTATGTGCATTTTAACCTTTTTCAAATTCCCACGGCTACAGAGATAGGCTTGGTACTTTTGCTGAGATTTGGTTCCTTTGTAGCTGGAATAAACCCATTCTTGTGGCTTGGGGGATAGCTGATAAATACCTGCCTCAGTCTATAGCAGAGGAATTTGAGAAACAGAATCCCGAAAATGTCAAGCTTCGGCTCATTGAAGGTGCTGGACATTTACCTCAAGAAGACTGGTATGAGAATACACAGTACTTCTCTGCTTTGGTTTTTCTGAATCTTTCTGACATTTTAATTTTGTATACAGGCCAGAGAAAGTAGTTGCTGCCCTCCGAGCATTTTTCTGACTTTTAAATCCAGCAAAAAAGGACAAAGGTAATCACAAAGCCTTGTAACAGGCAAAATAACTAGCTATAGTAGCATCACAAACCCTTATAGGCATCCCACATTACCAACATACTTTCTTACAAAAAAATGGGAAAAGTGTTAGCTGCCCACACCAAAAAACATCTTGGAGCCACTCGGTTCTCTCAACTTTTTCTTCCCTTTGGCTTCTTACCAACTTGGCTAGTAGGTTTCTCTTCAGGTTTCCTCTTCACCGCAGGCTTTCTACCACGACCTCTCGTTTTCACAACTTTCTCTTCAGCCTCGCTATCATCTCCACCATCAGCATCAGCATCAGCATCATCGTCCTCCTCGTCACTCTCTTCTGTTTTCATCTTTGGTGCAGGCTTCTTACCACGAACACCCCTTGGTTTCTGTCCTTTCTTCGGTTTAGCACTTTCATCTTCTTTTTCAGATTCTTGTTCATCTACTTCTCCACCTCCATCGTCTTCTTTGGATTTCACACCTCGTTTACCCGGTCTAACTTTGGCTGCTTTCTCTGCGTCTTTCCCAGAAAGTTTCTGCAGCTCTGGAACATAAGCTGTTGTCTACAAAAGAAAAGAACCAAACACAAAAACAGTTCTTCAGTTCACTACACAAATCAATCACACACAAAGAATAACACCTAACAACGCATACTTACCCTTCCACCAGCAGTGATGAAATCAATCTTCTTCCCTGCATAACATAACCAAAAAAGACTTTATTACCAACTATATAAACCAAACAAATGATGATTCACTTTCATAACATTTAAGCCATTATCATTGGGATTATCAACTGCAGTTGGAGGTTGAAGATCAACATATCAGAAATCTTTATGAACTGTTGCAGGTGGATAAAGAGTTTTGAGTGTGAAATCGGGGATTCAAACCATCAACAAAGGCCTTTCCTGGCTTCTTTTCCCTATCATGAAAAATCCAGTTACTAGGAAACTGACTACTGTCTGCATCAACTTCCACAGCTTTTTCTATCACCTGCAAAAACCCATTTTTTCCTTCATTAAATTAATAGAAAGATGGGTCGGAAAAGCTTACCATTAACTTTCCCTGGTTTTTTCCCCCACCGAAAATGAAATAACCATTCAACAGGAAACTCTTTGCTATCAGCACTGACTTGAACCGCATGTTGAATGACCTACAAATGCGGATTTTTTTCTTTCTTTCTAAATCCCCCAATACGCAATGCATCATGCATAATAACAGAGCCTTTGTCAATCCCATGTTTTGCAGGTAATGTTTTAAGAGTTACCTCTTTGATGGATGTGTGCAAAGCTTCACATTGCTCTTTAGAGAGGCTAGAAGCAGTCTGTAACGGGTGGATTCTGGCCTGAGAAAAACAAAGACTATTAGAATTACTCGCACAGCATGTAAACTGTTTCTTCAGTCATCAAATGTACAGAGTTGAGATCAAAAGTGGATACTTTGTGAATCAAATGTGTGGTTACATAGATGCTTTACTTCATTTCAAGTGTAAGAGTGTAAAGTTTACTTACTTGGTACAGCACTTCATCAGCGATCCAATTCCCAATACCTGAAATAAAACCCTGCAAAAGGGAAGAGATACATAATCCTGTAAATGAGAACTTTTATATAAAAGAGAGGAACACAACTATAATAAAAACTTTGCAATATAAATGATGATCATTTCAACCGCAGGCTTTAAAATGTCATAATAGGCAACTTTTAATTGTTGTGGTAAGTGTTTAGGACAAGAAAGATCTACACAGATGCATAAAAGTGAAAGAAAACTGAATTTAAACTCTGAACCTGATCAAGTAGTAGAGGTTTTATGGTTATTTTCTTTTTAGCTAAGTTCTCAGCAAATTCCTCAACTGTCATAGGCTCCAATAATGCATCAGGACCAAGCTCTGATATCGGACGCACAGAAGTTGGCTGCAATAGCATACATCAATTAAACAATCACTAAGTATCTGCAGTGAAGCTTATACTAAAGCAAAATAACTCAACATCTAAGCATTTATACATTTGCTAGAAGTCGAACTTTGGCAAATCTCCTCTTATCAGTAAATGAAAGCTCCAGACCATCATCAAGCTGTACAGAAAATCATAATCCATTGTGATTAAAGCACATTTTTTCAGGTTCGTGATCAGTTAAAGGAAAACTATAAATTTCTCAACCTCGACGAAGAACTTTGAGTACTTAGATGGCCACTCCTCTGAGTCCTTTACAGCAGACCTAAACAAACATTGTAATACATATCAATCTCATCCAATGAATCATATACTTAACAAAGCAAATGTAATAAAGGCTCCCTAAACCTCACCTCTTATACTTAGTAACTGCAACGCCTTTGATATAAATAGCACCAGCCATACCTGGAAGTTACACACAAATAAACAAATCAAAACCAAATGTACGTTTTAAGAAACAATAAAGCCAAACACTTTCACTTCTTTTTTAAGAATCAAAGCAAAAAGGTTTAGCATTGAAACTCTAAACAGTTCTGAATTTCAACAAATGTCCGATTTTGATGTACATTGATTCCATCAAATGTCCTGAATTTTAGATAAAAAATGGAAAAGTAAAACCCTGAATAGAGATACCTAAAGAACACTTACAGAACCAAAACCAATCTAAGTTCTAAATTACAATAAAGCTTAACACTTTGACTCCCTTTTTTATATGAATCAAAACAAAAAGGTCGTCAAGTATTGAACTATGAACAGTCCCGTCAAATGTTCAATTCTGATGTGAATTGATTCCATCAAAAGGCCTGAACTTTAAGATATTAGAACGGGAGAGGGTAAAACCCTAAATAAGTAATTACCGAATTGGAAAGAAGGGAATGGCGGGGAATCTAACTCGAGCCAGAGGTTTTTGCCCTTTCGGCGAGCAGAGACGATGGTTTTGCCGAGGATTGAGTTTTGGAAATCGGACGGCGAGATTCCATCGATCACTTTGGTGTCGTCGGCGATGATCACTCGCTTAATCTTCTTTCCAAGACAATTTTCCTCTATTGCTCTCCTCGCCGCCTCTACCTCCGGTAGCTCCGGCATGGTTTTTTCCTCGTCGGCGAAATTAGGGTTTTTGTTCTCTTTTGCTCCCCTTGGCGCGCTTTTATTTCCAAGACCCCTTTTTTTTTTTTTCCTTCGTTATTACTTGGTCCAGTCGGGGGAAAGGGCCTTTCCTACCTGTACAATTTTGAAAGTGTCAATTTCTACATGTTCAAAAACACGGTGCTAATTTATACCTATACTCATATAAAATTTAAATTTTATACCCAAATAGTATAAATTGTGCCGATTTCAGAGTCAAAATTAACAAATTTTAGTCAACTGGCTAAAACGACGTCGTTTTATTGCTGAGTTCAAAATTTTCTCAAAAAATTGTGATAATCGAATTTCGAAACCAGGTCTATGGTCAATTTCACAAGTGCCACAACCAACTGATCCAGTTACAATGTTTGCAATTATGCTAATCTATTATACTTATAAATGTGTCTTCACGCACAAAACATTTTCTCCAACAATTTACAATTTTTCAAAAATCCAGGTAATTTACGCAACAATTTAAGAAAGGCAATTTATCAAAATCGAATTGAACAATAGAACTTTACATCTTAAACTAGGTACTAACCCGCGGAAAACCGCGGGCGGAACGTTTTTTCAATAAAATTTTGTAATAACTTATTTTATTATTATGCTATTTATAATAGCTTGTTGAAAATTTTGGTTTGCTTATATTATAATTTTTGTATTTTAAAAATATTTAATGAAAACCTGTCAATAAAACATTTGCATGTAATGAATAAAATTGTTTAAACTTTTGTCAATTAAACACAATCTTTACTAACATGTAAAAAAGAACAACTAAATATATCTAGTAAAAGTTTTAAAAAATCTTTTTGAAAACAACATTCATTGTTTTTTTTATGTGGCTTCATTTTCTTGTCTATAATAATTTCAACCTGTGGTGAAAAGTTTTTTGATAAAATTTGTAGCTGTATATTTATTCGATTTGGTTTTTAACTTTTATTTTTTTTTAAGTATGAATTAATTTTGATTCTAATAGATTTTTTTTTTTACTTTTCTACAATTTATTTTATTTGATGTGTCCTCGATTTTCATTTTTTAATTAATTATATTTATTTAATTAATTAATTAATCTTATTTTTTTAATGGTAATGGAATATAATTTTACACATTTTAATGTTAGTTTCATATTTGTACTTCACAATTAATATAGTAGGATAAAATTTGAAGTTGTAGATTTTTTTCGATTAGATTTTTAAAATCTTAGTTTTTTTTAATACGGATCAGTTTTGATTCTAATAGATTTTTTTATTTTTCTATAATATATTTTATTTAATGTGTCCCCAATTTTCGTTTTTTAATTTATTATATATTTAATTATTAATTAATCTTAATTAAATTTTTCTAATGGCAATTGAATGTAACTTTTTACATATTTAAGGTTAGTTTCATATTTGTACTTCTCAATTAATATAGTAGGATTCTTAATCGAAGATGTAAAGTATAATGATTAGAAAAATTATCGGTGGTGAAGAAGAGGTGGTTGCACTGCATATGCTTGTGAGGATGAGCCAAAGAACCATAAACCATTTCTGAAATCGTTAACCCATGAACCATGTATGATGATGGGCGGAGTTTTGTTGGTCGCCACGCAATAACGGAGTCAGAGATCTGAGACTTGGAAATGATTAGAGCAGAGAAGAAAGAGAAGATGAAAAGGTTGAGAGAGGGAGGTGACGATGGATTCTTTGTGCGTAAATACATATTATAAACATAAAAGTTATACATAATTTCAAATATGGTCGCTAGATCAGTTGGTCAAGGCATAGTTGCTTTTGACGATTAATCCGGGTTCGAATCACAAGTGTTACGTGTTTTTGAGAAAATTTTAAACTCAACATTAAAACGACGTCGTTTTAGCCGCCTCGGTAAATTACCTGTCATCTGAGTCAGCGTTGACTAAAATTTGTTGATTTTGACTCTGAAATCGGTACAATTTATATTATTTAAGTATGAAATTTGAATTTTATATAAATATAGGTTTAAATTAGCACTATGTTTTTGTACATGTAGAAATTGACACTTTCGAAATTGTACAGGTAGAAAATGACCCTTTTTCCGTCTAGTGAGTAAATTATCTAAATTTATTATTTTTGTTTTTTAATTTGCTGTTAAAAATAAAAATAATTAGTTAATTTGCTGTATATATATATTGTGTTAAAATAGTGATAAATGTATATTTTCATGTAAATGTGAAAGTTTCGTTATACTAAATTTATTAATTTGCTGTATATATATATTGTGTTAAAATAGTGATAATGTATATTTTTATGTAAATGTAAAAAAAATAAAATGGAAAAGAACATGTTGTTGATGTATTGTGAAAAGCAGCTTGATATATATATATATATACATATATATATATATATATTGTGTTATACTTTAACTTGGTCGTATGTATTGTGTTCTTTTTTTACTTTTTACCCTTTTTGATAAATTAATGGGATCGAAACAATTAATCGTGTTAAACAATTAAAAAAAAATTAAAACTAATAGTGTTATATACAATTAAGGATTTTTTTGAATTTTGATTCCGACTATCAACTAGAAAGCCTCGGGTTCTCCAACTTTGAATGTACAGTAAAACCTTTGTAAATAAATAAGGTTTGGACCATAAAATTCGATTAATTTATAAATTTTTAATTTATCAATAAATTAATTTATGTAAAGATTTTATTAATTTACGGAGAGATTTTTTGTTTTCATAGTTTTATAAATTTTCATTTGAAAAAATAATGAGAATAACTAGAGATGAGCTGTAACAAAAATGAAAATTGAGGCAAACAACACTAGGATCATATTCACTAATTTATTTTAGATATATATGTATATATTTTTAGTTTATGATACTAATGGGACCATATGATTACATAGGATATTCAAAAAAATTGTTATCTTGTTATTTTATTGAATAATGTTATTTTTTCACACTGACCTGACTTGAGACTGGAAGAATTTATTAATTTGTTGAGAATATTAATTTATAGAGGTTTTACTGTAGAGCGTTTCTACTTGTCTAACATACAAGATCAAATAACTCTTTTGCCTACATAAAAAACGATTTCATTCAAAGAAATAACTCTTTTCTTTGAATTTATTTTAATTCAAAGAAAAGCGACTGCGACGGCGATTGGATCTGGGTTTTGAATGAAGGATCTCGGTGAAGATGGGAGACGGAGAGAGGGCCTCTCGCGTTCTCTGTTGGGTGTGTTTTATCGGGGTCGGACCGGAAGTCTAACTCCGAATCTCTTAAAGCGTTTTATTTTGGGAGTGGATCCCGATTTCAAAGGAGTGAATCCTTTGCATACGAATATTAGAGATTTGATCTGGTATGATCTAAGATCTTGTATGTGGGTTAGTGTTTGGCGTGAAATCAGGGTTACGGAATCGATTCCGGTCTCCTTTCGGGATTTGAGGGGATTTATGATGGCGATTTCGTTTGCGGGGCGTATTAAGGTAAGGAGTCGATCTTCTCTTTCTATTGAGATATGGTGTTTCCGGTTTTGGCTGTTCATGGGATACAGAACTGATTTGAGATCGTTGCCAGGGTGTTTTTTTGGGATTCACTTGTTTGGAGGATTATCTCTTTTGGGACGACATTTATTGAGGGACCTCAGGGTATATAGTTGGAGAATTGGTCTATTTCGCCCCACTCACGTGTTCTTTGTTAATCTCTTTTATTCTCTGATCTGTTCTGCTAGGTGCGGTTTCTGATTTTTTGTTGTGCAACAATTCTGGTTTTTGGTGCGTTTGTTGTTGGTGATCCCTCCTATGGCTCAATCGACTCTTATTAAAGGTAAGGCTCCTCTGGTGCGTACGGAAACTGTGAAATATCCAACTCAGTCTTGGCTCAGAGAATTCAACAGTTCTCTCTCACTCTTATCGGGAGACTGATGAACCCTTCGGTTCAACGGATGGAGTCCTTGGTTTCCACTCTGCCTAAGATATGGAAGCTTGATGACAAGGTGGTGGGTGCTGATTTGGGTCAAGGTACTTTCCAGTTTAACTTCGCTGAGGAGCTCGACTTGCAAGGAGTCTTACAAAATGGTCCTTACCATTTTGATGGTTGGATGGTCTCTCTGGTTAAGTGGGAACCAATTATTTCATCAACCTATCCCTCTGCTATAAATTTCTGGGTGAAAGTTGCTGGTATCCCAATGCATCTATGGGAGGTGGCTACTATGGAGGCTATTGGTAAGAAGCTTGGCATTATCCGAGAAATTGATGAGGAGACCGGCAGTGTGTGTGTTACTGTCAACGGTTTCAACCCCCTTCTCTTCAAGTTGGTTGTGTCCTTCGAATCAGGTGATGAGGTTATAGTTTCTCTCGAGTATGAGAAACAAAACGGGTTTTGTGATTATTGTTCTAGGCTTACTCATGCGGAGAGAGACTGTCCAGAGCTCAATAAGGATATGGGCTCTCAGGGTGTAGAGTTTCAGGCAGATAAAAGAGGGGTTCAGCGTCACCAAGGTATGGGGAAACAGGGTGTGATTCATAACGAGGGTGGCTGGGAGAAGCCTCGGAAATATGTCAAGAGAGCTTTGGATTTTCAAGCTCACGGGTCTTTTGGTGGAGAGGGTGGTTCCGGTTCCTTCCAGCAGGACAGATCTCATGGTTCGGTCTGGGAGCAGAAAAGAACGTATGGTGCGATGGCGATGGGGGTGGGACGAAAGTGCGAGGCTCAGTTTGCTCATGAGGAGCAGATGGGGCAGGCTCCTACTTACTCTCTTAATCGAAAGGGTTCTGGTTCTGGTTTGTCTAAACCCTTTTATAAGGCTAAATCTGGTCAGAAGGATAAGGGTATGCGAGAGGGTTTTGGTGGTGATTCTCATCGAGATGCAACAATGGAGAGCTCTCCTCAACATAAGGCTGATAAGTCTCTGGTAGGGTCGGAGTTTGATGAGGCTACAGATGATTTACTAGAGGAGGGTCAAGCTTCGGATGGTAATCTTCCGGAGGAGGGGGAGGTTGCGATAGAGCAGGATACGATGTTGAAGGAGGGTATGGAGGCGGATGGTACTGTTTCTATCAAGGCTAATCTGGAAGGTATTTCCACATCCTCTCTCCCGATTGATTTGGATGTCAGTGGTGTTAGTATTGCTATGAGAAGGGTTACTCTAGGTCATAAAAAGGATGATGTTTTATGGCATCCTAGCTCTCGGTCTATGAAATTAGTTAAAAAACCTGTTTTGTCTTTAGCATCTCCCGGGAAACGTTTGCTTGCTAAAGCTCTATCTAAATCTGCAGGTGATGGTCAAAAACAAAAAGTGTTGGGGAAACAAGGGTCTAAGTCATTGTCTGGTCAAGCTGTGGGTGGCGGTCGATCAGTTAAGCAGGGGATGGTGGCTCTCCCGAAACCACCAGCGCGAACGTGAAAATCATGAGTTGGAACTGTCAGGGCATTGGGGCAGACCTGACAGAGGAGTATTTGGGTGATTTGTGGAAGTCGCATCATCCTGAAGTTTATTTTTATCTGAAACAAAAAAATGTTATTCTTATTTACAAAAGTTTCAAGTTAAGTTTGGTTATGATAATTTGTTTACGGTGGATCCATGTGGTTCTCGTGGTGGTTTGGCTATTTTTTATATGAATGAAATAAAACTTTCTATTCTCTTTGACAATAATCGTTTAATTGATGCTCAAGCCTATATTGGACAACAGTTGGTTTATTTTTCTTTTGTTTATGGGGATCTTATTCCCCAAAATCGACAGGAGGTTTGGGATAAGTTAGTGGATATTGGTTCATTCAGAATTGATCCTTGGTTTATGATCGGCGATTTTAACGAATTGGTCGGGAACCATGAGAAAACAGGAGGGGCAATGCGGTCAGCTTCTTCTTTTGCGCCCTTTATTTCTATGATTCGGCACTGTGGTATGTTAGAATTCCCTTGTTACGGTGAACAACTTTCGTGGCGAGGTAATAGACGGAATAATCAAGTGGTTCGTTGTCGTCTAGATCGAGCCCTTGGTAATGAGGACTGGCATTGTCTTTTTCCCCATTCAAAGGTTGATTATCTAGAAATGATTGGCTCGGATCACTGTCCTATTCTGGCAACTTGTTTAAAATCAAATCTACGGAGGCATCGTCAATTCCGTTTTGATAAAAGGTGGCTGGGGAGAGATGGTCTGTCTGGAGCAGTGGAGGTTAGATGAAATCGTACTAGAAATTTTCGGATTCCGGTATTCGTGGATAAATTAAAGAATTGTCGAAATTCAATATCATGGTGGCGGAAAAATAATGTCCGTACGGGGCCTACGGTTATTTCCTCCTTGAAGGCGGCTTTGCAGGAGGCGAAAATGGATGACTTGATTTCGCAGGAGGAAATTCATAGCATAGAACGAAAGTTGAAGGAGGCTTATCGGGATGAAGAGTTATATTGGCAGCAAAAAAGTAGGAAGTTTTGGTTACGGGTTGGAGACAAAAATACTAAATATTTTCATGCTTCCACAAAGCAGCGAAGGGTGAGGAATAGGATTTCTGGTTTATATGGACCTGATGATATCTGGAATGATTCGGTTTCGGGTATGGAGAATATTGCTTCGCAATATTTTGTGGATCTCTTTAAACGTTCGGATGTGCGGGGTGTTCCACAGATGCTTCGGGAGGTCCCTTCTCTGGTCATAGACTCTATAAATAGAAGTTTAATCAGTGAAGTTACGGAATCAGAGGTTCGAAAGGCTTTGTTTGCTATGCATTCCGAGAAGACACCAGGCCCTGATGGGATGACGGCAATGTTTTTCCAAAGATTTTGGTCCATTATTAAAGGAGATTTGGTAGCTTTGGTGAAGGATTTTTTCCGCACTGACCGATTTGATCCTCGGTTAAACGAAACCAATATATGCCTTATACCTAAGAAGGAGATGGCTCAACGGATGACGGAATTTAGGCCAATTAGTCTTTGTAATGTGTGCTATAAGATTATATCTAAGGTTCTATGTTTCAGACTCAAGCGTTTTCTTCCATCCCTTGTTTCTGAAACCCAATCGGCCTTCGTTTCTGGACGTTTAATTACAGATAATATTTTGGTGGCTCAGGAAATGTTTCATGGCTTAAATACTTTTTTGGCTTTCAAGACGGACATGAGTAAGGCATACGACCGTGTTGAGTGGGATTTTTTGGAAGCAGTAATGGTTAAGCTAGGTTTCGATAGGAAATGGATTTCTTGAATTATGTGGTGTGTCTCTTCAGTCTCGTATCAAGTCCTCCTAAATGGTCAACCCAGAGGTTATATCAAACCTCAGAGGGGTCTACGTCAGGGAGATCCTTTATCTCCCTATCTGTTTATTCTGTGTACTGAGGTCTTGATTGCCAATATTAAAAAGGCCGAACGGGAGCATAGAATTTCGGGTATTAAGATAGCTCGGGATTGTCCTACTATCTCACATCTCTTGTTTGCTGATGATAGTTTGTTTTTCTGTAAGGCTGACCCTACTGAATGTAGTACGGCTATGGATATTATAAGAGATTATGGACAAGCTTCGGGTCAGGAGGTAAATTTGGAGAAATCATCCATTATGTTTGGCAAAAAAAGTACCCGCTGAAGTAAGGACTCAATTGAAAGTTGTAATGGGTATTTCCAGTGAGGGTGGTATGGGTTCGTATTTGGGTATTCTAGAGGACCTCCAGGGTTCTAAAACAAAGGCTTTCCGTTACGTTAGTGATCGCTTGGATGATCGTGTGAATGGCTGGTCCGCAAAGATTCTATCTAAGGGGGGAAAGGAGGTAATGATCAAGTCGGTAGCTCTGGCTCTGCCAAATCATGTTATGTCTTGCTACAAGCTACCATCAGAGTTAACGTCTCGCTTAACAAGTGCTATCTCAAAGTTTTGGTGGAAGTCTAATGATAAGGGACGAGGTTTGCATTGGGTGGCGTGGGATAAATTATGTAAGGATAAAAGTGAGGGCGGCTTGGGCTTTCGCGCTTTGGAACAATTCAATGATGCCATGTTGGCCAAACAATATTGGCGTTTAATTCATTATCCATCGTCCCTGATGGCTCGAGTTTTGCAAGGTAGATATTTTCGGAATTCACATCCTTTACAGGCTAAGAAACCTTATTCCCCCTCGTTTGCTTGGCGGAGCATCTTCTCAACTAAGGGTTTGGTACAACATGGTTCTCGATGGGTGATTGGGTCGGGTTGTACTGTCTCAGTGTGGCGGGATCCGTGGATTCCAGATGTTCAACCGAGATCAGCAAATGGTCGAGGTCGGCAATTACTTCCCAGTTTAATGGTCAACCATTTGATTAACCCATACACGAAGGAATGGCATATGCCAATCCTAGAGGAGTTTTTTGATCCGGTAGATATTCAAATCATTTTATCTATGGAGATAAGTAAATCTTTCAAACCGGATAAATTGATCTGGCATTTTACTAAATCTGGGAAATATTCGGTAAAATCAGGCTACCGTCTCGCCCGTGATTTAATAAATGAGATTGAGATTGGGCCGACGTGCACATCTCTTAGGGCTCAGGTTTGGAAACTCCAGGTTCCCCCAAAGATTCAGCACTTTTTCTGGCAGATTGCTTCCGGCACCCTTCCCGTGTTGGAGCGTTTGGCTTATCGGGGTGTCCGGTGTGATCCTCTATGTACGCATTGTGGCTTGGTGGTGGAGACCATCAATCATGCTCTTTTTGAATGTTCCCGTTCGTGGCGGATTTGAGATTTATCCCCGGTAGATTTATGCAAGGATGGATTCCCCTTTGCTTCTATTTTTTCAAATCTTGATTTCCTTTTTTGGAGGGCGTCATCCCAGTCGACTGTCCCGGATATTGGTTTTCACCTACCATGGATTGTCTGGTCTATTTGGAAAGATAGGAATAAAAAAGTCTTTCATGGTTTTGAGGCAGAACTGGGTGATGTTCTGACCCAGGCGGTTACCGATAAGTTGTTATGGGAGGAAGCAAGATTCTCTCCTTCGACCTCGACTGAGCCTCTTACCTTCGAGGATCAGACCCCCGCTCCCCGGTGTCAGATTGATGGTTCTTGGAAGGCATCAGACCCCTTGGAAGGCTTAGGCTGGTGGTTCTGCAATAGTGAGGATGTAACGCAGTTATTGGGAGCACGTAGTCAGCGGCGTGGACCTTCACCTCTTCATTCGGAGCTTCAACCTTTGATTTGGGCGATGGCTTCCATTTTAGCCTCAGGTGTTAACTGTCAGTATTTCGAGACGGATTGTGCTGAACTAGTGGCGATGGTGCAGTCTCCCGATGATTGGCCCGCTTTCTCCACCCTGCTAGATGAGTTCAGTTTACTTCGCTCCTCCTTCCCATCCTTCTTGCTTTCGAGGATATCGCGCAGTTCTAACGTGCGGGCTGACTGCCTTGCTCGCTCTTCGAGATTGTTACTTACAGCTTCTTCTTTTGTAAACTTTTCCTCCAGTTTGGGCGACCAATTTTGGAGTTATCTTTTAATTTAATGGTTGGTTGACAAAAAAAAAATAAAAAAAACGATTTCAAAATTATTGTGTTTTTATAAAAGGGTTAGGAGTATTTTCTTTCAACATTCAACTAGAGGTCTCTTGTGCCCCAACTTTCAGTATGGTGAATATCTAGTTCTCAAATACTTTATGGTCCAACATATTTATTTCTACATATTTCATATTGCATATTCTATTTTAACTTCAATTACCAAACACAATTGAATATTCTAAAACTTTCCATAAGCAATTATTTCAAAAGTTCTAAGCCTAACCAATAGGAATATTTGGTCTACAGTAGTATAACGAAAATTGTAAATTCGGTATTTCATATGCACATTATGATTATTGTGTATATTTGGTTTAGTCTATAGTATACTACTAGAGTTTAATGTATAAATATAATTTTTAATTATCGTGTAATATTATTGTGAAGTTACAAATGTGTTTAGAAAAAATAGTATAAGAATTAATATAGTATTTTGAGTTTTCTATATATCTATATGTTTTAATAATCTGTTTTTGGAAGTCAAAAAAATAATTTCTTTTTAATGTCATAAGCTAAAAATAAATAATTTAAAAATTAAAGCCACAATACACAATAACATGTTACATAGACAGATACTAATCCTACTATATTAATTGAGAAGTACAAATATAAAACTAACCTTAAAATGTGTAAAAAATTACATCAATTGCCATTAGAAAAATGTAATTAAGATTAAATAATTAATTAAATAAATATTTTTAATTTAAAAAAATGAAAATAGGGAAAACATCAAATAAAATATACTGTAGAAAAATAAAAACAAAAAATCTGTTAAAATCAAAACTAATTTGTACTTAAAAACTAATAGATAAGATCTTTTTACATGTTATTTATATCTTTACTTACTTCACAACTATATCAAAAATTTCACAAATGTTTAAATAATTTTATTCCTTACATGCAAATGTTTTATTGACAAGTTTTCAATAAATAATTTTAAAATACAAACATTATCACATAAGCAACAAATTTGAATCACAAACCATTATAAATAACATATAACAAAATAAATTATTACAACTTTTCATCAAAAAAAGTTCACCCCGCGATTTTTCGCGGGATAATACCTAGTAACAATTAAATAATGAGTTACACCTAATTATAACGTGATAAAGACTAAATAAATCATATTTATTGGCATGCTAACATATGTTATGTATATTATTAGATTAACGTGATAAATTATTAAATATATCATCTTATAAATATATATATATATATATATATCTATATATATATATTAAAGTGTAATTATTTCTTTAGTCCAACAATTAAAAGATTGAAGGGATGTTTATTAAGACTACCATCAATTAATAAAACAAGAAAATGTGGTTTAAAGATCCATTTAACACAATATTACATTTGCTAAGCAGTAATTTGGGTATTGTGTCGATTCAAGTTAATGTTTTCATTAACATGGTGTTCCACGCTTAAACAAAAGAAGAATTAGGTTATATAGCTGCCATTTTGGAAACTTCCAGCCACCACACCTGACACCTCCTTTGTCTTCGTCTTAGCTCACCGCTACTACAACGGTCCAACGTTTAGTCACACAAAAATTCACCTTCGCTACTTCTCTTCCTCCACCGCACGTGTTGAATTTATTCGTCTCTTCCACTAATTCCGACAACAATACCATGACAAGGCAAGTTCTACGGTCTTGTTTTTTTAATAAATAAGAATCGAACGATGAAATATATTATTGTGTATCTCACTATATAATGGTACAGTCCAAGTTCGAGAGCCTACAGAAACAGAAAAGACATATACGGATATAATCCTACTATATTAATTGAGAAGTACAAAATTAAAAATAACCTTAAAAAGTGTAAAAAATTATATGTAATTACTATTAGAAATTGTTTAAGAAAGGTTAAAACTGTTGAGACTATAAAAGATAATTAGTAATTATCTAAAATTAAAATTCCTACTCGACTACTCAACCAAAAAATCGAAACAAAAAAAATATTCCTTTAACAAAATTTTTATCCTTTTAACAAAAAATCTCATAAAATTAAAATACATCTATTAAGTTGTTTCACAGTCTCACAAAATTAAATTCCCTTAACAAAATCTTTGTGTGGAGGACGCTGTTGATTGTGCCCTACAAATGATGATGTGATTTCAATCAACGAGAAGATGCTGGGAACACTCAAAGTCAAAGGTACTGTCGACACTTGATCTTTTATATATCGTACATGCCATGATTTTATAATCGTTGATTTGATGCTTGGTGTTGTTTGGTGGTTTGCTTATAGGTGAAGAGAGAGTTTACCTAAGTTCTGATTGATTCAATTGATCCTTCCGACAAAAGAGCTAAAAAAAATCCAGTATATAGTCCAGATTTCTTGAATAGTATGAAGGTTTCGGGATTACCAAATCATAGTCTTAGAAGATAGGTTGCCCGGTCATGTTGTTAAGAAATATAAATCCAAATGGAGGATTGATGAATGGAACTAGGTTACAAATAACTCAGATGGCTGATCATGTTTTAGAAGCAACATTATTGGCACTAGAATTGGTCACATTGTGCTTATTCGTATTATGCTATTAACGCCATCAGACACTAGATTGCCTTTCAAGATGCATCGAAGACAGTTTCCATTATCAATTGCTTTTGCTATGACCAACAACAAAAGTCAAAGCCAGAGTTTAACCTCTGTAAGGTTGTATTTGCAAAGATCAGTTTTTGTTATGGACAACTCTATGTGGCAATGTCTAGGATGAAATCAAAAACAGGTTTGAAGGTTCTTATTACAGATAGAAAAGGGAAGCCACAATTTTTTTTTTTTTTGTTAAAATAAACAAAAAAATGTTGTTTTCAAAGAGATTTTTCAAAACCTTCGCTAGCTATATTTTTGTTGTTGTTTAGTTCACAGTTGTTTGAACAATTTTATTCATTAAATCAGTCACCGTGTTTCATTTATATATAGGTTTTCAATAAATGTTTTAAAAATACAAAAGAAATACATATAAGAAAATAAAATAAATTATTACAGATTTTTCTTAAATAAAATATTCAGTCCGCGGTAGACCGCGGGTTAATACCTAGTAAAATATTAATTTATAAAGAGATTTTTTTAAAATATAATTTGGATAAAGTTCTTTTGAAAAATGATGAAAAGGATTAAAGATTAGTTCTAACAATAACATTTATTTTTATTAATATAGTTTTTTCATAATTTTTGTATGCGATTTAAGAAGATAACACCATAATTTTTTGATAAAATAAAAATAATTAGAGATGAATTCCAAATAAGAATGCAAATAAAAAATAATCAAGTAACACTAGAATTCTATTATATATAGATATTTTAGTTTACATCATTATTAATTTATGGTATTGATGAGACCATATATTTACATAGGATTTCCAAAAAAATTATTATCTTATTATTTATCGAATATTATGTTATTTTTTACACTGGTCTAATTTGAGATTAAAAAAATTTATTAATTTATAAAAAATATTAATTTTAAAAGTATGTATTTATAGAGGTTATAGTGTACTTAGGTTGCACCATAACAGTAAAATAATTAATTAATAGACTAATTTTACAGTGACGCTCTTCCTCGAGACGGATAATCTAACGACGCCTCTCATCATCACGATGCTTCTCTTCTTCAGGCTGTCACCACAAGTTTGATCAGATTACGCCAATGCACCCTTATTCATTAATATATGTTTTAGTTTTACTTAGATAGAAACAGAGAAAGTACCTGACGCTCGATTTCCTTAAGGATATCTATTAATTCAGCAAAAGGTTGGTCTTTGAGCCAGGTCTTCTCTCCGGGTTCGCTTCGAACCCTATTGTTGGATACATGAAATTTTATAATTTATAAGATTTTGGCATTTTTCATAAAAACTTTTTTGTCGTAATTTTGATTCTACTTTTGAACATGTGTTTAATAATAAAAGTCAACATAGATTTTGTTTGCCAGGGATGTATTTTAAAAGAATTAAAAATATGAAGTGTTGCATTTTATAGATAAAATATCCTACAATAGAAAGAAATTATTCCAAAAAATATTAACCAACTAAATTAAAATATATCTCTCACTACAATATAACATAAATGGAAGGTTAAATTACATAAGACAATTTAAGCAAAATAAGATTAAACTTTCGAATGTTGTAAATTTTATGGTTTAGGAATTGAACTTGTAATATTTAGAAAACATTATTGAAAATAAATTTTAAATATAATAGACAAATTGACTTATACACATGACATAAATAAATTCAAATTTATGAATAATAATATCAATTCTCCTATTTTGGTTATCTGTCAAATTATCAAATTGTAAATGATGCATATCTAAAAATTGAAAACTTTAAAATTTAATTATTTTTATGATTACCGCTTTCCGAAGAGGAATCATGTACGGGTCTCCTTTGTGCAAGGATCTGTCTATTCACGATCCTAAAGATCTTGACGACGCGTTGCATAGGGCTTCCAGATTTGCTGCCGAAGAAAAGGACGCCAGACTAGCTGTCGAGTCTGTTCCTATATGACCAATTACGACAAAGAATAAGAATCAGGATGATTATCATGAACCGTGCATACATTTTATCTAAGAGATGCCAAGCGTGGCACAGTCCACTTGATATCCGAAGTGGATGGGCATCATAAAACGCCCCAAATTTGAAAGAACTGTACTATGATTTTCATCAAATTCCAAGGCATTGGACTCTTGAGTGCAAACATTTATTGAACGTTTTGCTCGATAAGTACAAATTTGGCAAAGTGGAAGCCATTTGCACTTATAGACGCGCCTCCGATCTATAATAGCATCCCTGGGTCCCCTTGGATATACGCCATGAAAGCAATCCGTCAACCTACCATATCTGCATCAAGTTTCCAAGTGCAACTGGCATCTACACCCTATACGGGGATTAGAAGATGGCGCGGACCTGATGCGTTATTGAAAAAAAGCAGAGGCGACAGGAGGAAACATCACAACTACAGAGCGGAGAGCACATGACGTTTCTCCATCGGCTAAAACACGACCTGATAAAATCTTCAGACTGCCAGATCGTACAGGTTAACATCGACGACACGGATCCTTCTCGAACAGTCAGATTCGTCTCAAATTCGGCAATAAGTGGGGGTTTGGTCAGTGATGACCGCTGAGATCACAAACCAATTTTCTATACAATCAAAGCTCTCATTGACGCCATAACTAGGTACCCGACCTTGGAAAATTTGGCTTTGGCCATTGTCGTTGCCACAAGAAAACGTTACCATATTTCCAATAACATTTTGTCGTTGTGTACACCGATCAACCACTCCGAACTATTCAGCATAGCCCCCTTCAGTTATGACAAATAAAAAAAAGGGTAATTGAGTTAGGTGAGTACGATATTGAGAATCGGTCTCGACCTAGTCTCAAGTCACAAATCCCAGCAGATTTCATCACCAAGTTTGTGCCGGAGCTTCAGGAAGATGTACCATAAGTAGAAAAGTGGGTACTCTACGTTGATGGATCATCATCCCAATAGGGATCCGGTGTGGGACTTATACTCGGATCATTAACTGGAGAAATCCTTGAGCAGTCGCTAAAACTTGACTTAAGACGTCAAATAATGAGACCAAGTATGAAGCCGTACTAGCAGGCCTGCATCTGGCGAAGGGAATCGGGGTGAATCATCTTTAGGTTTTCTGCGATTCTCAATTGGTCATCAGTCAGTTCAATGGCGAGTTTGGGCAAAGAATGAGCGAATGTAAGCCTACCTACAACGCGTTCGGACCTTGCCCGAACAGTTTGCCACTTTTTCCCTTACGAAAAACCTGCAGAGTGAGAACGCGCCCGCCGTCGCCATTGTAGCTTTAGCAACGAGTACAGACTAGTGAACTTTGTCTATTTTATCAATGACACTCCCGCAATGGAGGTCGACGATGGAATTGATGATCCAGACGACGTAACAGTACCTCTGGTTGATTGGCAAGTGGAAATAAAACTCTATATAAACGATAGCAAAGTTATAGCATATCGTTTGAAAGCCCGACGATTGAAGGCTCATTATGCCCATTATGTTCTTCTTAACGACAACATTTTTCGCTGGATTTCCTCAAGTACTCTTCTTTTCTGTGTGGATCGAGAATTAGCAGATCGGATAATGATGGAAATCACCCGGGAGAAGGTGGCAACCATTCCAGAGGTCAGGCCTTTGCACTAAAGATTAAAAAAGACGGTCATTATTGGCCGATGATGGTTGCCGATTGTGAAGCTTTTGCCGTAAAGTGCGAGGTGTGTCAACGACATTGTCCTATGAAGCAAATTCAGCCAGAATTGCTAAACACAGTAACGGCTCCGTATCCGTTCATGCACTAGGCTATGGACATCATCGGGCTGTTACCACCTTCAAAATCAAAGCGATTCCTGTTAGTCCTAACTGACTACTTCACTAAGTGGGTCGAGGCTGAATCTTTTTACAAAGTCCACTCGTTAGATGCGACTGGTTTCATTTCGAAAAATATCATCTGTCACCACAGATTCTTATAAGATCGTCACTGATAATGGTTCGCAGTTCACTTCACAAATCACAAAGCGTTTCCTTAGTGATATATCATGGTTTTTACTGTTTTTAACCATGATATAAGTGTGTTTTTGAGTCTTTTGGGGCAGTCTTTGTAGGATTAGGTACCTATTGGCACCGATGGAGCATAATGGAGCAAAATAAGAGGATTTGGAGCACATTCGAGCATTGAGGCTAAGATGTGAAGTTTAGAGAGTTGCATCGACCGATGTCGATGTTGATTGAATCTTGATTTTAATTGGTTGAATCCTAATTTTAATTGGTTGAATCCTGATTTATTGATTGATTTGATATTCAATAATTTTCTGAGATCATTCCCTAGGCCTCGTTTTTCTTCCATCTGAATTAATTCACTAATAAAAAAAATTTGTATAGCTACGAAAATTCGTGGCTAATTTTGTATTAGTCACGAAAATTAGTCATTAACAGATAACATGACTGTTTCGTAGCTTTTTGTGTTTTCGTGACTAATATTAGCTGACAATTTCGTCACTAATTATAGCCACAAAGTTTATTTGTGGCAATTTAGTGACTAAATAAATTCACAAATTATGTTTTTGATTAAATCGTGGCTATTTATTGTCACAAAAGTATAACATAACTTAATCTTAGCTTAACTATCTACAAAAATCCACCACATTTTAGTGACTCTTTTTTTTCAAAAAAAATATTCAGTATGTCCAAACTTTAAAAATCCTAAATTTTGAACACAAACTCTAAAATCCAAATTTACTCCAAAAATCTAATTACTAAAGTATACTCTAAAACTAAAATCCAACACTTGTAAACCATACATCCAAAATTTAAACCACTATATTTACATAAAATTTAAACCACTGTGTCTATGACTGTGTGTTGTGTGATTGTTTTCCTTTGAGTTCCTGTGATTTGTGTGGGACGCATGAGAGGTGTTTGGAGGTAAGATCCGAAGCTTCTGATCGAAGAGAATCGATGCTCGACACCATGTGGAGGTGCCAGTTGACACTGCTAGAGTTTTCAGAGATGTCGAGCTGGTATCTGTTGACACCTTTCTTCAGCAGCGGCTGTTAGGTTGCTGGTTCTATGACGTTGTGTTGTTGTTGAATCATTCATTATTGTTTTATTGGTTATTGGACTATTGGAATTGATTTATGTTATCCGCTATTGTTAAAAGAGGTTAGGTTGTTAGTGAGAATGAGATCACTATATATTAAGGTATGAAAAAAAAAACGAGTCGGTTGTTTTAGTTTTATATCAGAGCTCTTACGGTTTTAGGTATGGGTTCGCAGTGTGCTTGTGTTGTTAATGTTTCTGGACTGAATGCTTGTGTGTGGCATGGGGTCCTAGAACATCCTCTTCGAGCATTCAATGTGATTCCACGATAAGTGTGTTTCCTTGTGTAGTTAGGATTATTTTGTTTGCTTAGCCTTCTGTTCTTGGTGGTACAGATGGTTAGAGGTGCTAGAGCTGCTGGTCATGGTCGAGGCTGTGGTCTTGGGCATGGTCTTGTTCGTGGACGAGGAATGGTTCCTGAGGACAGCGAGAGTGTGGCCCAAGAGCATGGCGAGTGATAAGGTGGCAGAGTCGCAGGTTTATCTCGGAGGGTCTAGGGTATTGGATGGTGGTGCTATCGATGTGGCTGGTCGGGTCGGCGTTGGTATTGTTGTTGCCACAGGTGTGGGGGTTGCAGCAGGTGGTGCCCCAGGTCGGGAAGATCTTCTGGCGGACTTGCTGGCTCAGGTGTTGTCGCGGCTTCCAGCAGTGGTGCCGCCTGCAGGTGGTGTGCAGGCTCCTGTAGTGCCACCAGCAGTTGGTGAGCAGGCACCTGTAGTGCCACCAGTGGTTGGTGGGCAAGCTTCAGGGGTGCAGTCTGTGGTTGGCTTTTAGGCAGGTGTGCAGCCGGGGACCGAGGTAGTGGATGCATAGTATGTTCAGATGCTGGTGCAACTACAATATGTTGGTGCGGGATACTTTCCGAGAATGGAGGATATTTTCAAGTTGCTTCTATGTCCCGACCATTATCGAGTGGACTTGGCAGCGCACTATCTGTCGGGAGATGCGCGTGTGAGGTGTAGGTCGGTGACGGCCTGGAGAGTGCAGCGGGAGATGACATGGATGGACTTTGTGGGAGAGTTCAATGCCAAGTACTTTCCAAAGGAGGCGCTTGATCGCATGAAGACGTGGTTCTTGGGTTGACCCAGGGGAACCGCACTGTGCGGGAGGTGGAAGCGGAGTTCAGTCGACTTGCGGTGTATGCAGGCCGGGATTTGGAGCCGGAATCGACATAGGAGCAGAGATTCTTGCTAGCTCTTCGAGATGACCTGAGGACTCGGTGCTGGGTGAGGAGTTACACTACGAGAGCGGAGCTAGTGGAGACTGCAGCTGGGTTAGAGGATGACTTGAGGACACATGTGCTGGTGGTTAGTCCTCCAATGCAGCTAAAGCGGACTCAGCCGCATTCTGTTCCTAGCAAGGGCGGCAAACCTTCGCAGGGGCATAAGCGGAAGGTCGACACCAATGCTAGGACGGCGCGAGGGCTTTGGCAAGTGTCGGTTGATACCATGTGGAGGTGTCCGTCGACACTGCTAGGGTTTTCGAAGATGTCAAGGAGGTGGCAGTTGACACCAGGTGGCCAATGTCGTTCAATTTATTCATCTTAGGAACTTCTTCACCAGTTTATTCACCAGAGATTCTAAAGTGGTTTCACCTTAATTCATTATCTGACGAGATTTAGGAAAACTCAAAATTTTTGAACCGAAGGTCTTTAACTCTTTACACCTTAGCCATATCGTCCAAGTTATATTCATCGACGTTTTCTACGGTCTCACTAATTTGCCATCATAATCCTTAGATCTTTCTGGATCCAAAGAACTTACACCGGTAACTACAAAGAAAAAATCGCTTTTACAAAAAGTTAGCCAATATTCTGATGCGCAAATTGATTGATGCATGATTTGGCAAGATACTAGAAAGATACTCCCTCTATTTCAAAATATAAGATGTTTTAGAGAAGTTTGTTGTTTCATAAGATAGGATGTTTTCAAATTTCAATACAACTTTTAGATTAGTTTAGTATTTTATATTATGCAGTATTGTTTCTGATTGGTTGAACTTGTTAAAAGTAAAGTCTTCTTAACCTGTGTATTTTGCTTAAAACATCCTATATTTTGAAACGGTGGGAATAGAAGAATATGTTGATAATAGTTTTGAAGATGATTCATTCATTGAATAGAGAGAAAATGTGGAAGGAATCACATGACGTAAACGAAGTGTAGGTTTGGAGAAGGAAGAAGCTATTAATAAACAATTAAAAAAGCCAAGTTAATTTGAACAGAATAATATTCTTAACTGCTAGATAAATCTTTTTGCCATAAAAAACTAAATCTTTTTGCCATAAAACTTGGTTACCCAAGAAAACTAATAAATAATAATCTATATATACATTTTGCAAGTACATTTAGCAAATAAATCCTGAACTTGCCACCTATTTACAAGACTGCCACTGATATTTATTATTAAATATATAAATTATAACCCTTAGTTTAAATTGTCAGCTATTCTTCCTATATTCTCTCGACTTGATTACGAGTTTCCTTTTCAATTTTTTGGAGATTCGATTCTTCTGCAAACAAATAAAACAGCATTATGTTATTTTCGGAAATAGAAACTAAAATATCTTAACGATTTATACTAAATTGATTAAACCATAAAAGAAACTAAATTGAATGCGATTTTTTTACCATCAAAGAAAATCGCATTCACTAATACACCATAACAGAAGCAATAATATCTTATTAAACCATAATTCTACAGTAGCATATTCCATCAACTCCTAACAAAAATCTACTCACCTTCCGAAATTGTGAGATTTCCAAAGATATTACCTACTTGCTCACCAAGCCTATTTTTAAGCACTCACATAACACCCTACTTTCTCATTGACACTATATATAGTTCACCGCAGCTCATAACAACACCAAAACCAAAGGCTATAAACTTATACACAAAAGCTTTAATTACTATCAAGTGTTGTGTTTCTTATACAATCTATATTCTTTATCTTTGTTTATAACTATATCATGTTCAAGATCCAAAAGTTTTGTCATGGTCATGTCACAACAATGTAATCATCTAGACTAAGGTTTGTCTTATTCATATCTCCAATTAAACTAATATATTTTGTCTCTTGATTTTATTTAGAGTCTCCAAAGCAAAAGAATATCAAGAAGATGACATAAGGCTAAACAATCTTCTTTCTAATGGCTATTATGTTTCTTATAAAAGATGTTTTTTGTTAACTCTCATTCTCAGTTCTAATGTTTATTTGTAATACAAGGATAGATGACATAAATGTTTATTGATTGTTGTTGATTACCTTTTACTTTTCATGTTAAAAGTATGATACAATGAAGTTTTATCAACCTGCGATTAATTACAAAGCAAACAAACTATTATTAGCTTTATAATGTATAAGATGAGCAACATACTGTCTTGATTTCGAAAGTGATCTCACACAATTTTCCAGGAGAGAAAATAAATCAAAAATCAAACTATCATGGTCTTGAATCTGATAGACACAAACATCAGTTTTAAATAGAAAAGAGATTCAAAGTTGTTTACCTCTGTATCGGCTCCCACGATTGATCTACAAAATTTGGATGAATCGAACAAATGGATGAAAGAAATCGTTGATTTGGATCTAGACAGACTTTCCTTTCTATATTTTTTTTTTACAGCCGGCGGATGTTTCGAAGGAAACCCACTTTCCCTTTCTTATTCATGTATTTGCTATTTTTAATTATTTCCATATGTTTATATCTCTCTCTCTTATGTTTAAGAAGTACATAGCAACGATTTTGCAGTTTCTAATTGATTTTTGGTTTCATGGTTTATGCTTTATAGTTTTTATTTTTTATGTAAATTTTAGTTTTTGCTAAATAATCTTGAATGTGTACCATGTAGCACGAGTAAAATTTTGAAAACACTAAAAAGACTTCTACAATTTGAATATTAAGATTAAAAATCTGCAAAATCTTATAAAATTAAATATAATATTATATAAATTATCCTGGGAGTAAATTATAGAATTAAAGAACGTAGATAACATTGTAGAATTCTAGGTCAAAATGTAGATAACATTGTAACATTTATATTAAAAATCAAAGAACTTAATAATTTTATTAAAAATCACAAAAAAATTAGTTATAAAATGAAAAAAAATTTTCATAGTAAACTACAGGATAAATTAACCATAAAATAACAAACAAATACTCCCTCTGTTTTAAAATATAGGATGTTTAGAGAATTATTTTTGTTTCATAATATAGGATGTTTCCAACTTTTTATGCAACTTTTAGATTAAATTTATATGTTATTATATAATATAGTCTTATCCATGATTGGTTAAGCTGCTTAAAAGTAACTTTTTCGTAATATGTGTGTTTTAACTAAAACATCCTATATTTTGAAATAGAGGGAGTATAACATAATTTTAAAATTTAAATTTTTAAAATATAGTATGCTGTATATCTATTTACAAGCATGCTATTAGTATTAATTATTAATTTATTTTTCATTTAGCCAAGATTTTTGATCTAAACACATTGATATCCAATTATTTTCTCCTAATATTTATGTTCAAAACAAATAAATTTAAATGCTAAAATATATCATATCTCAAGAATATTTCAAAAATAAACACCCATTAGTTGCTTAATAGAATATTTTTTGTGTGCACAGGTTTGTTTAGTCGACACAAATGATTAGTATATAAATACTCTATACCTAAATCCTGATTATACATCAGCAATCACAATTACACAAAGCTTACGAAAAAATTAAACACTCTTTCGTGTTCTAGATATGCCAAAAATCTAAACTTAATAATGATGTCTCCTATTTTTTCATCAGAAAGCTTAAACACTCTTTCGTAGACGAATCATGACAAATAAGGATGATGAAATGGATTGACTAAAAGTAAAGATGGACGGAGATGTCGCAATGGACGGGATAAAACAAGGAAGAAGAAGATGAAATATTTGTTTTGTCAGATAGACGAAACAAATCAAAAGTAATAAAAATACTTTTATTCCGTACATATATTTAAAATTTTAAAGTAATAAAAATACTACTATCTGTAAATCAAAACAAAAAAAAACAGTAAAACACAGAGTATATTCCTTCTATAAATCACTACTTAATTAATTGTATGTTATATTATAATATAAAACAATAAACCTCAAATAAAATACTTTCTAATTTCTATACTAACTAATATAAGATTGTACATTTTTAAAAATACAAATTAAACATTAGTTATATATATATAGTTAATCTATAAAATAAATTACATTTTTTATAAAATAATAGCTCCGCGGTGTACCGCGGGTGAATATCTAGTATGTCTGCAAAACAAATATCCCGCTCAATATATTAATGAATTTTGGTAATCCAAATACAATTGTTTGTGCATCCAAATAGGAGGATAGAAACATACAAAATAAAAATTACAACGAAGGCAACCATATTTTGTAAGAAAATGTGCAACGTTATTTCCATCTCTTTTAATAAAACTAAAAAACAAAGCACTGAAACGTGATGCCCATATTTTTAAATGATTTATATCACTTAAGTTGATGCAAAACATTATTGTTAGCATCAATTTCAAATGAAGAATACAAAACAGTATATATTTGGCATCATTTATATATTACCAACACCAGTTCTAATATTTTGAAGTTAGTTCTTAATTGTAAAACTGATATTAAATTGTACTAAGTTTCTAGTAGTTATACAAAATAATGAAGACACTACAAGAAAATATGGTTGTTTCCGACGGAATTTGTGACGGCGACTTGTCTGTCAGAAATTTCTGATGGAATTTCGAGAAATATCCAACACATTTCCGACAATAAAACAGAGCGATGAAAACGCGTCAAAAATTTCCAACAGGACACAGAGCGTTGGTATTGCGTCAGAAATTTCCGACGAAGGTCTGACAAGAAGGTAGATTTTCCGACGCCTTAATCATTGTCGGAAATGTGTCGCAAATAGCCGACGACCTTCCGATGGCCAATTAACCGTCGGTAATTTTCAACAGATTTCCGACGACAATTTAGCTGTTATTATAGCCGTTTCTAGCCGTTTCAAAATTCTGACAGTCCGTCGGAAAACGGTCGGAAATCCGACTAGAATGATGTTTCTAATTTTTTTTTTTATGTTCTTTTTACGTGAGCTTTTTCTGTTTAAGAAAATATATATTAATGTAATTAATATAATTTATTATTATTATTTTTGTGCAAAAATAGAATTTATTTTAACATCACTTTTTACTGATGTAAATTTTGTATCAATTTGTTGAGTGATCTTACCAAAAAATTGGATACATCAATCATTTAAATGATGTAAAATTATTTTAAAATCAATTTTTCTAAAGTGATACAAACTAATAGGACTTGAATCAGTTCTATTTAACTGATGTCAAACTAGTCAATTATAACATCAGTTAATATATCAATAAAATAATTTATAAATGATGCTTATTTGCTTCATTGATACATCAGTTATTTGCTTCATTTATACATCAGTTATTTTAATAATTTATACATCAGTTATTTAAATGACACTTAGTTGCTTCATTTATAAATAAATAATTTAAATTAATATCACTTAGTTGTGATACCATTAATTTAATTGATACAATACACTACCTTATTTGTTACTACTCTAGAGTAGTCGTCATATATTAAAAGGTCAAGATGTTCATTGGTCTCATCATCAAATTGGTGTACTGTGTACTACTTAACGTTCCATCTTTGGCTTGACGAAAACTAAATATCTTTTTTTTTCTATCTCGAAAAAGGGGTTACCACAATTTTTTTTTTTTTTTTTTTTGTTAATAGGCTTTTAATTAAAAATGCAGGATAAAAAAGAGTTTACAAGGCTAAAGCCCAATCCGGAAGCCCGTTAAGAGAAATAAAAAAAAAAAGAAAAACCCATAGTTATGTAAGAACCAGAAGTTGAACCATCAGTTAGAATTGAACTAGGAATATGGTTAGGAGATAACCGCTCCATTATTGCACTTGAATCGACCAATCTCTGGCAGGAGGTAGAGTCGAGATCTTTTAGAGTTTAGGTTATGGTTGTTGAAGTTGTCGCCGCCGCTGCTTCTCCAGAGAACCAGTGGTGCAGAAGTGCTAGAGAAAGTTCTGGCTGTGTGTCACGCAGACTTGAAGCTTTGTTCCTTATGAGTACATCAATTTGTCGAAGAAGGAGATCAACCGACTTGTATTTGTTTCTGTGAAGCCGGTGATTCCTTTCCGACCAGATCTTGTAAATCACGGCTTGCCAAGCTAGCAGTGCAAGCTTCCTTGAGTCCCGCATGCCCCGGAAGTTCAAAAGTCGTTGGATAGTCGTGCTCCATGATCGAGAGGGTTGATGGTTGCAACGACCAGCAATAGTAGACCAGATCGACCAGCTAAACGAGCATTCAAAAAGCTGGTGATATCGCGTTTCTTGCTCAATCCCACAAAGTAGACACAAAGGATCTACTTGAAGACCCCAGCTGAGTAACCGGTCTTTGGTGGGCGATCGATTGAACATGAACAGCCAGGTTAGAAACTTATGTTTAGGGATACCTCCTGGGAACCAAACTATAGTATGCCATGGAACAGATGGGTGATCTGTCTTTATCGCAGAGCAGATGACTCCGGTGGTATGACCATCTTTGAGTGTGTCGTCAATCCACCAGAGATAAGTATCTGGTTCTTCAGTTAAATGTATAGTAGAGAATTCTATGTGAAGATTGACTTATGAATCCGACCTTGCAGGCGGGAGATTCCAAGCATCATGACGCCACAGATCCGAAAGACGAGCCCCTCGGCGAATGCCTACTTGATAGATCCCATCACCTTCAAGGTAAGTTGTCATTTTTCTGAAACTGCTCCAGTTGCCAGTCCAAAACAAACATGATTCACCATTCCCTAGCTTGAGTTTAATCCAAGGATAAGCCATTTCTCTAATTTTAGCAGCTTGTTAGTTAACCAAGAGTGTTTATTGTTTGCTTTCCTTGTCCAGAAGCTGCTCAGATTACTAGAGAGGACTACTCTCCTGAACCAAGCTACCCAGACTGACCCCGCAGATTAACCAGAGCTTTAGCATGCATGCCGTGTTCCAATCTTGTAAGTTTCGAATCCCTAAGCCCCCTTCCTTCTTTTCCAGTGTGACAGTCTCCCAAGCAACCCTTTCTGAGTGATGACCCTCTGTCGTACCCTTCCAGAGAAATGCACTCGAAAGAGAATTAATGATCCTTATGCATTTTTTGGGCAGAACAAAACCGGAACACCAGAAGTTGGAGATCCCTGCTATCACCGTGGTTAGTAGTTGGAGCCTGCCTGCAAATGATAGAGTTTTAGTGGACCAAGCAGTGAGTCGACCTTTTACCTTTTGAATCAATGGGGCACAGTCAAGCAAGGTGAGTTTCTTTGTACACAGGGGAATGCCTAAGTATCTTATGGGCAATTGTCCATGGCTAATCCCAGTTGAAGCAGTGATTTGGTCTATTTCAGATTGAGCTAACCCAGAGGTGAAGAAACTGGTCTTAGGAAGACTAATGGCTAGACCCGAGACTTCTTCAAATTCTTTGAGGACTTGCAACACGTTGCACAGTGAGGAAGTCTTCCCGTCTATGAAGATAAGCAGGTCATCAGCAAAACAAAGGTGAGTTAGCTTCATTTCTCTGCATTTATGATGGTAATGGATTCTTCCTTCTTCCGCAGCTTTGTCTAAAAAAGCTGATAAACAGTTCATTGCCATCACAAATAGGTATGGTGATAGGGGGTCCCCTTGACGAAGCCCTCTACTTCCTTTGAAGTAGCCATGCACGTGTCCATTAAAGCCAACATAGAAGGATGGGGTGCAAATGCAAGCTTTAAGCCATCTTAAGTAAGTCTCCAGAACTTCAATACCTCTAAGACAACTAAAGATAAATTCCCATCTTACCGTATCAAAAGCCTTAGCTATATCTACTTTGATGGTTATTCTTTTTGGTCCATTTGCCTTGTGATAGCCATTAACAAGCTCAGCTGCTAACAAGGTATTTTCCACTAACAACCGACCTTTAATGAAAGTTGTAACATCCGTGTTCCGGGAATAGAGTTTGGGTTATGTTGAATAAACCAAAAGAGTGGATTTTAATTAATTTTGGTTTAATTAAATCCTGGTTTAATCTAATTAAACCAAAAAGCCCTAATCTCTTTCTCAACTCACGCCTCCTCTCATGCTTTTGTGCTTTGGTCGACATTTTCATCTGAGAGAGGGAGAGAAAGACAGTTAAGTGTTGGTTATTTGGTGCAAAGGAGAATGAGAAGGAGATCAAGCTTTTTCCTTAGTGTTAAGAGGGAAACAAAACTGTCAGGGTTTGGGAGAAGGAAGATTCGACGGGTCAAATCGTTTTGAAAGGTACTGATTTTTGGTATGGTTGTGGCTAAGAGATTTTCGTACACTCTCCTTTTTACAGAAGTGAATTTGGGTTAATATTTTAGGAGATATTGGCAGTTTCGTGGGGTGTTTCTTCTCATTCGCGGATTGAGACCAGCGGGTGTTACGGGGACGATTGCGGTTTCATCAATACTCTGATCGTGCTGAAATTTTGTGGGAAGCTTCTGGACGGAAATACCTTGCTTTTCACTGGAGGGATTAGAAAGTTAACGGTTAGTTTTGATTTCGTGGTTTCACTTGTGAGGTTGTTCTTTTCTGTTTTTCTAGCAGTTTGTTTTCAATATTTGTTTGTTGTTGTGATTGGTTGTAGGAGCAAGTTTGGTTGTTTCTTGGATATTGGAAAGCCTCTCATTTGGTTGTATTTAGTTTTGTGAATCACTTGTTAAGGTAAGTGCAGGACCATGGCTTATCTAAGCTGGAGATTTCTCTAATGTGGTTGTTTATGTGTTGTTTGGCTTGTTGATTGTTGATTGATGATTGTTGGTTAATGGTTGATGGTTAGAGATGTCTCTATTGCTTGTGTGTATAGCCCAGTAGATGGGAGGATTGCCTTACTGAGTGTTTATTAAATACTCATGCATTGCAATATGTGTTTGTGGTGCAGGTAAAGGCAAAGTGTGACCGTGGAATCAGGGCGAGGAAGAGGAGGATGTTCTAGTGGTTCGTTTGGTTGTCTGGCTTCTGTTAGGTTGCTAGAGTGGAGTCCTAGAATGTTGTTTAGGATTGCTGGTTCTTTGGATGTTGTTTGGATCATTAGTTTGTGATTGGAATTAATATTGGCTATTTATATTTTTTGGATATTGGTAATGTTTTCCGCTGATGATTGTAATTGTGGTTAGGTGGCTAGTGGGTATGGGACCACTAGTTGTAGTTTATTATTATATTATATTATATATTTATTATTTATTATTATTATTTATTATTAAAAAAAAGGTCGGTCTTTTCATTTTGGTATCAGAGCCCTTACGATTCTAGGTTTGGGTTTACTAAGCTTTGTGCTGTAGATGTTTGGGATTGCATGTCTTGATTGATTATGTGAGTTAGTCAATTGTGTGTGGCATGGAGTCCTAGAACATCCTCTTCGAGCCTTCAATGAGATTCCACGGTGAGTTATTGTTATGTTTCTTTGTGTGGTATTGATTTGCTTTATGCTTGTTAGCCTCTGTTCTTGGAAGCAGTGGTTAAAGGTGTTTGAGTTGTTGGTCATGGACAGGGACGTGGTCGTGGTCATGGTCGGGTGGGTCCCGAGGCCAACGAGGGTGTGGTCCAGAGTTCCACGATGAGGTACGTCAGAGGGTCGCAAGCGTATCAGGAGGGACCAGAGAGGGTTAGCCGGTGTGAATGTCAAAGGTGCTGGGAACTCAAGTGTGGGGTTGCAGCAGGTGGAGCCCAGGATCGAGATGATCGCTTGGCGGATCTATTGGCGTGCTGTTGGAGCGGTTACCGAGAGGGGTACCAGTGAAGGCTCCAGTTGTACCGCATGTGGCGGGGTGCAGCCGAGGGCTGCGGATGTTGAGGAGTTTCCATCTTATGTTAAGAGGATGAGTAGTTGTTGATGACCGGTATAAGATTATTCTCAAGGGGTATCGGGCCTAGAGAGGCGGATAGGTGGACATATGCTGTTGGAGCAGATATTTCTCTGCTCGGTGGTTAATCCAGTTGGATGTTATAAGTTGAGTGGGCAGGTGTAACATTGCAATGTTATACTCAGACCACAGGAGGTACTTGTGTCGAGAGATGTTTATAGTCGTTAAGGATTGTTGCTCTGAGGGGATGGTGATTCCCCAGAATACCGATAGCTCGAGGGGCTGAGGGCTCTGAGAGTGGCAGAGGGGATGTTGTTCTCCTGAGGGGATGAGTAGTTCCCCTGATACCGAGATCTTGAGGATTGTGGTCCAAGAGTGAGACGGTATAAGTCGAAGACGCTGGTCTGAGAGTGAGATCGGTATGACTCGAAGGTTGCGACCTAAGAGTGAAAGAGTTGGGAGCAAGCAATGTATAGAACGTGAGTATAAACATAACGACGGAATGTAGACCTCGAGAGTGATGGTGGTTTAATCTTGGATTTTAGGATTATGTTGGCCAGTGGGCCAGGGTTTTATGACCGGAGCGGTCAAGAATGTGTGGTTGATGTGCTAGGATTGAGTGGTCGGTGGTTCTGGAGTCCCGGGAAGAAGAGCTGCAGCAGGTATGAGCCGGCAAGGGCATGGTTGCCAGGTACATAAGATTCATGAGAAACCTTCATGGCAGGATAAACTAATCGTTGCGACGATGGTGGATGTTCATTGGAGATGGACAAGGTTACTAGATTTAAGGTTTTGGTAAGCTTGCTGGGGGGAAACAAGTCAAGTAGGTTAAGTTGGCGGTCTGCAAAGCATTTGATACAGTGAATCGGAATATGCGAACGTATGGTACTTGTTTGTTTTATTACGCTCGTATTGATGATTTATTGTGGAGAATAGCTAAGCGGAAAGCTAATTTTGGATTAATCTATCTTGTGGAAGTTTTCCCTAAGAGACAAGTTACTAGAGGTTCTTGGACGAACAAGAGGGTTGACATTCAGGTGGCTTCGAGTTGATGTCGGCATACTTGAGTGTTTGTTTGGCAGAGCTGAAGAAGCAGCTAGAGGATTTGTTGAGTAAGGGATTCAACCGTCCTAGTGTATCATAGTGGGGAGCGCCAATGTTATATGTCAAGAAGAAGAATGGGAGTTTCCGGTTGTGCATTGATTATCGGGGTTTGAACCGGGTCACTGTGAAGAACAAGTACCCTCTTCCTAGGATCGATGAGTTGATGGATAAGTTGAGGGGTGCTACTTGGTTCTCCAAGGTAGATCTGGCATCGGGTTATCATCAGATACCGATAGATGAGACAGATGTGAGGAAGACTGCTTTCAGGACGAGATATGGGCACTATGAGTTTGTGGTGATGCCTTTTGGATTGACTAACGCGCCAGCAGCGTTTATGAGATTGATGAACAGTGTGTTTCAGGAGTTTCTGGATGTATCTGTCATCATTTTCATCGACGATATCCTGGTTTATTCCAAGAGTCCTGAGGAGCATGCAGTGCATTTGAGGGCAGTTATGGAGAAGCTGCGGGAGCAGAAGCTGTTTGCCAAGTTGAGCAAGTGTAGTTTTTGGCAGCGTGAGATGGGCTTTCTCGGTCACATTGTTTCTGCAGAGGGGGTTTCTGTAGATCCAGAGAAGATTCAGGCTACAAGGGATTGGTCTAGACCGCATAATGCCACAGAGATCAGGAGTTTTCTTGGACTGGCAGGTTACTACAGGAGATTTGTGCTGGGGTTTGCAAGCAGATCACGTCCTATGACTAAGTTGACAGGGAAGGATGTTCCTTTTGTCTGGTCAGAAGAGTGTGAGGAAGGCTTTGCAAGCCTGAAGGAGATGTTGACTACTGCGCCAGTGTTGGCTTTGCCTAAGCAGGGAGAACCCTATTTGGTTTATACAGATGCATCTAGAGTTGGCTTGGGGTGTGTTCTGATGCAGCATGGGAAGGTGATTGCCTATGCATCACGGTAGTTGCGGGTGCATGAAGGCAACTTACCTACACATGATTTGGAGATGGGTGCTGTAGTTTTTGCCCTGAAGATTTGGAGATCCTATCTTTATGGTGCAAAAGTACAGGTGTTTACAGATCATAAGAGCTTGAAGTATATATTCACTCAGCCTGAGTTGAACTTGAGGCAGAGGCGGTGGATGGAGCTTATGGCGGACTATGATCTGGAGATAGCTTATCACCCTGGTAAGGCTAACGTGGTTGCAGATGCTCTGAGTCGGAAGAGGGTAGCTTCGGCTCAGGAGCAGGAGATGGAGACTCTGGTAGGAGAGATTAGTGCATTGAGTTTGGAAGCAGTAGATAGAGCAGATCTTCTGAGTAGGGTGCGGTTGGCTCAGGAGAAGGATCTGGGGCTAGTGAATGCCTCTAAGGATGTGGATTCAGAATATCAGGTCTCAGATAATGGTACTATCTTGGTGCACGGTCGTGTTTGTGTGCCCAAGGATGAGGAGTTGAGGCAGGAGATCCTGAGAGAGGCTCATGCGAGCAAGTTGTCTATTCATCCAGGAGCGACTAAGATGTACTGTGATCTCAAGAGGTACTATCATTGGGTCAGGATGAAGAAGGATGTAGCTAGTTGGGTTTCGAGGTGTGAGGTGTGTCAGCTAGTGACGGCTGAGCATCAGGTTCCTGGCGGGTTACTGAAGAGTTTACCCATTCCTGAGTGGAAGTGGGATATGATCACTATGGATTTTGTGGTAGGATTGCCAGTGTAACGGACCTTTGATGCTATTTGGGTCATTGTGGACCGGTTGACTAAGTCAGCACATTTTCTGGCCATTAAGAAGACTGATGGAGCAGCGGTCTTGGCTAAGAAGTATGTGAGGGAGATAGTCAGATTGCACGGGGTGCCAGCGAGCATTGTGTCTGATAGGGATTCTAAGTTCACTTCGGAGTTCTGAAAGGCATTTCAGGCAGAGATGGGCACTAAGGTGCATGTGAGTACAGCTTATCATCCCCAGACTGATGGACAGTCAGAGAGGACGATCCAGACGCTGGAGGATTTGCTGAGGATGTGTGTGTTGGATTGGGGTGGCCATTGGGCAGATCACCTGAACCTGGTAGAGTTTGCTTACAACAACAGTTATCAGGCGAGTATTAAGATGGCTCCTTATGAGGCTCTGTATGGGAGACCATGTCGTACACCATTATGCTGGACTCAGGTGGGGGAGAGGAGCATGTTTGGTGCTAGTTTTGTTCAGGAGACCTCAGAGAAGATTCGGGTTCTCAAGCTGAACATGAAGGAGGCTCATGATAGGCAGAGGAGTTATGCTGATAAGAAAAGGAAAGAAGTTGAGTTTCAGGTAGGAGACAGAGTGTACCTCAAGATGGCCATATTGCGGGGTCCGAACAGGTCATTGTCAGAGACTAAGTTGAGTCCGAGGTATATGGGTCCATTCAGAGTGACTGAGCGGGTTGGACCAGTGGCATATAGATTGGAGTTACCTGAGGTTATGCGTGCATTCCATAAGGTTTTCCATGTGCCTATGTTGCAGAAGTGTCTCCGTGAGGGTGAGCAGGTGTTGGCTAAGATTCCTGAGGATCTTCAGCCTAACATGACAGTGGAGGCGAGACCAGTGAGGGTTCTCGAGAGGAGGATCAAGAAACTTCAAAAGAAAAAGATTCCTTTGATGAGAGTCTTGTGGGACTGTGATGGTGTGGAGGAGCAGACTTGGGAGCCTGAGGCAAAGATGAAGGCAAGGTTCAAGAGGTGGTATGAGAAGCAAGCCGCGACTTGAGCTTGTTTAGCCTGGTTCCATCTGTAATCCGTGGCTGGAGCGGGAATGGAGTATTCCAGCCCATCTCTCTTGTTACTCGGTCGCTTGGGGTGGTTGGTTGTGCGACTCAGTAACAAGATGAGGTGGTGTTTGGGGTACAAAGTTTCCGTGAGGCGGGGTTGTGAAAAGAAGTTTCCAAAAGTGGAAAGTTTCCAAAAAAAGGAAAGTGCTAAATATGGAAAGTTTTGCGGGAGTCAGAATTTGTCCATTTTTGCGGTGGGAAGCCTTGGAGGGGCTTTTGTGGCCTTTGTGGTGGACTTTCGAGTCAGTGTGCCTGTGTGTGGCGGGCTTTTAGCCAATTGTGTGGCCTTTGTGGCGGGCTTTTAGCCAATTGTTGGCCTTTGTGGCGGGCTGTTTTAGCCAGAGTGTCTTTGTGACGGTCCTTCGGGACGGATGGTCTTTGTGACGGTCCTTCGGGACAGATGGTCTTTGTGACGGTCCTTCGGGACAGATGGTCTTTGTGACGGTCCTTCGGGACAGATGGTCTTTGTGACGGTCCTTCGGGACGAGTGGCCTTGGTGGCGGTCCTCTTTAGTACATTCGTTTTGGCCTTGGTGGCGGTCCTTGTTAGGACATTTTGTTGGCTTTTGCGGCGGCCTTTGCGGCGGCCCTTGTGGCGTGTATATGATCATTGAATGGTCATGGGGTATCTCGGTGAGGGGATATGTGGTTGGTAGGACATTGAGATGTTTTTACGCGAGCCACGGGAAGGAAACCTGGTTAGGGATAGGACTCAGACGTGTTCAGAATCGTTTGCTCGCGACTCTTGCGGGACTTAGGTTCTCCTAGTACTGCCATATTCAGAGACTTTGTGGCTCGGGAATATGGTTGGTATATCGACTTCGGATGACGATCCGGGGGCGCGCTGTAGGGTGGCAACCCGAGAGACGAGTTTGGACTTTTCCTTATATATTATGGCATGCGGGCTTCAGCCTGATGAGGAGCCAACATTTGGCATGCAGACTTATGTCTGATGAGGAGCCAATAAAAACTCAAGGTTTAGGCCTATGAGTAAAGAAAGTCCAAAAGTCGAGAGCAAATGACGCCTGGAGCGTGAGTCTATCGCCTAGAGGTGACCTTCTGTGGATCAGTTGGAGGAGTGCGGGCCGTGGAGACGGTTGCACGGGAGTCCTTGGCCGATGGTCGTTCGAGATTCGAGGACGAATCTATGTTGGTGGGGGAGAATTGTAACATCCGTGTTCCGGGAATAGAGTTTGGGTTATGTTGAGTAAACAAAAACAGTGGATTTTAATTAATTTTAGTTTAATTAAATCCTGGTTTAATCTAATTAAACCAAAAAGTCCTAATCTCTTTCTCCAACTCACGCCTCCTCTCATGCTTTTGTGCTTTGGTCGACATTTTCATCTGAGAGAGGGAGAGAAAGACAGTTAAGTGTTGGTTATTTGGTGCAAAGGAGAATGAGAAGGAGATCAAGCTTTTTCCTTAGTGTTAAGAGGGAAACAAAACTGTCAGGGTTTGGGAGAAGGAAGATTCGACGGGTCAAATCGTTTTGAAAGGTACTGATTTTTGGTATGGTTGTGGCTAAGAGATTTTCGTACACTCTCCTTTTTACAGAAGTGAATTTGGGTTAATATTTTAGGAGATATTGGCAGTTTCGTGGGGTGTTTCTTCTCATTCGCGGATTGAGACCAGCGGGGGTTACGGGGACGATTGCGGTTTCATCAATACTCTGATCGTGCTGAAATTTTGTGGGAAGCTTCTGGACGGAGATACCTTGCTTTTCACCGGAGGGTTTTTATTTAACCGTTAACTAACCGTTAAGCTTCTGGAAAGTTAACGGTTAGTTTTTATTTCGTGGTTTCACTTGTGAGGTTGTTCTTTTCTGTTTTTCTAGCAGTTTGTTTTCAATATTTGTTTGTTGTTGTGATTGGTTGTAGGAGCAAGTTTGGTTGTTTACTGGATATTGGAAAGCCTCTCATTTGGTTGTATTTAGTTTTGTGAATCACTTGTTAAGGTAAGTGCAGGACCATGGCTTATCTAAGCTGGAGATTTCTCTAATCTGGTTGTTTATGTGTTGTTTGGCTTGTTGATTGTTGATTGATGATTGTTGGTTGATGGTTGATGGTTAGAGATGTCTCTATTGCTTGTGTGTATAGCCCAGTAGATGGGAGGATTGCCTTACTGAGTGTTTATTAAATACTCATGCATTGCAATATGTGTTTGTGGTGCACGTAAAGGCAAAGTGTGACCGTGGAATCAGGGCGACGAAGAGGAGGATGTTCTAGTGGTTCGTTTGGTTGTCTGGCTTCTGTTAGGTTGCTAGAGTGGAGTCCAAGAATGTTGTTTAGGATTGCTGGTTCTTTGGATGTTGTTTGGATCATTAGTTTGTGATTGGAATTAATATTGGCTATTTATATTTATTGGATATTGGTAATGTTTTCCGCTGATGATTGTGATTGTGGTTAGGTGGCTAGTGGGTATGGGACCACTAGTTGTAGTTTATTATTATATTATATTATATATTTATTATTTATTATTATTATTTATTATTAAAAAAAAAGGTCGGTCTTTTCAAAAGCTGTCTAATTTTGTTGTACTAGGTCTGGAAGGATTGGTTTTAACCTCGCAACCAGCAGCTTCGAGATGACCTTGTACAGTGTGTTAAGGCAAGATATAGGCCGCAAATCAGAGACAAGTGAGGCTCCCTGGATTTTTGGAATCAGTGCAAGGATGGTTGCATTGGTCGCTGAAGGAAGGTAAGAGGTCTGGAAGAACTTGAGGATGCTGGATGTCACTTCTTCACCGAGAATTCCCCAAGAGGCTTTGTAAAAAGCAGAGGTAAAGCCATCCGGCCCTGGAGCTTTATTAGCATTCAGCTTGAACATTACTTGTTTAATCTCTTGCGCTGAAGGAAGTTTGATCATTGTTTGTTTCAGGTCAGAGGTGCAGCGGTATGACATGAATCCAGGCAAGTGGTGCATTTACAGGTGGCATTACTGAAGGAGCAAGTAGAGACTGAAAATGGGATATCGCCATAGAACTCATCTCTAAGGGATCATCAATCACTGCACCAGAGAGAGAGAGAGGTGAAAGAACGGATTGCGTTGAAAGCGTTTCTCATCTGCATGATTCTGTGAAAGTAAGTCGTATTCAAGTCACCCTCCTTTAACCAATTTATTCTCGACTTTTTCCTGAAGAAAGCTTCTTCTATTGTTCTGAGAAACGCCCACTTTGAATGAATATCCTTTTCTTGCTGATAAAGTTCAGGTGAAGGTGTCGCCATAGCCTGAACCTGCACAGTTTGAAGCATAAGGTTAGTCTCTCGAACTCTATTTTGGATATCTGAGAAGTTTTCTCTCGATAGTGTTTTAAACTCTCTTTTAATTGTTTTTTGTTTTGCACTTAATGAGGACAAACAGGGCACCGAGGGAGATGTACTTCCAACTAGATTCCATGCAGTTTCAATCGTAGGGTAGAATTTGGGGTGTTTGGTTAAGAAATTGAAGAACTTGAAGGGTTTAGTGCCTGCTGAAGGGAGGGGTGCAAAAAGGTTGATAAGGCTTGGAGAGTGGTCAGACATTTCAGGTGCCTGGAAGGAGACAACACTGTCGGGATACAGGGTAAGCCAGTGGTTATTCACAAGAACTCTGTCTAGCTTTTTTGCTATTGGGTTTGTAACGTTTTTATTGGTCCAGGTGAAAAGAGGGCCTTGGAAGCGCAAGTCAAACAGTTCAAGTTGCATGAGACAATCTCGCAGTTCCAGCATTCGAGAGGTGTAGTGGCTGATACTCGGGTTTGAATGCTCTGCTGGGTGGATTATCTGATTAAAATCTCCACAGAGGGCCCAAGGGATGGTATCTAGCATCAATCTCTGGTGAAGATTCAGAATTTCGCACCACAGGTCAGTTCTTTCATCACTTAGATTAGGGGCATAAACAGCCGTAAAGTAAAAGCGATGACCTCCTTGTATTGATATCTCACAGGTGAGAAGGTGTTTGGACTGGTGGAGAACAGTTACTGCTGCAGGAGCTTTCCAAATGAGAACAATGTGTCCATCCTCATCTGAGTTGTGGTTCGAAGTGTAGCTCCAGCCAGGACAAGCTTGGTTCATAACTCGGTTCAAATTCGGTTCCTTAATATGGGTTTCTAAAAGAGCACCAAAAGTAGGCTTATTAATAGCTAGCCAGGAGGCCATAGGCCGATGCTTATCCGTGTCATTTAGACCTCGAATGTTCCAACAAAAAGGTTTTATATACATAGGAACAAGGTAAGAGGTTAGGAACTATGAAGAGCCCCCCCTTGACTAGGAAGAGCATCTCCAGTAACAACATAAATGGGGTTGGATTGGTCAATCACCATATCAGTTGGTTGGACTTCAGGTGGGGGGGGGGAGTTTTCAGAGGGGTCAGGGCAGTGAACAGGTAAGGGTTTGGCCTGAGAGGAAGAGGCAAGAATAGAATAAGGGTTGGAGGTTGTTATTTCTGGGACTGTTTTAGCGGGGGAAACTAATTTTGAGGGCTTTGGTTTCTTGGCTAATTTGAAGTTTTGCTGGTTTAAAGAAAGGTTTTCAGGTAAGGCGGATGAGGCAGGAGGAGGGGTAGCTTGACTCTTAGCACTTTCGGACTCAGCAGGAAGAGAGGGGGAGCCTGATTTCTCCATTACCGGATTTGAAGAGGTAGTGATGGGGATTTGCTCCTTAGTGGCTGGCAATCCTTTGTCTTTTTGAGTAGTAGAGTCTGCTTCTTTAACTTTACTAATCTCTCCTACTTTTTCTTTTTGTTTCTGTGTCCAGGATGGCGTCACTAGGGGGCAATATCTGATTACATGGCCAAGCTCTTTGCAGTGAGAGCAAGTAGGAGGAGCCAACAGATATTCAACATCAATAGTTATTACTTCTCCATTCTCTCGAACCACTTCAACCAAAGAAGGCAGCGGCTCATTGAGGTTTCTTTCCACCTTGACATGCGCCACATATAAGCTCACTAAATTCTTTGTAAATTCATCCATTTCTTTTGGTTCTCCTACAAGGCCAGCTACAAAGCTAATACCTTTACGGTGCATTAGGTCAAATGGCATGCCCTTAAGGTGAGCCCAAATTGGAATGGCATCATGGTTCGTGCTTTCTCCTCCTGAGGCATCCCATTGCGCTGCTAGAAACATGCATTCTCCAATGTACCACATTTTTTTCTCTATAATCTTTGCCCTCAAGTGTTCATTTGAAATCCTTACCAGCATTGAGTTGTTTTCATGATTAAGGTGGATTTCAAGACGCTGTCCTCGACCCCAGATGTGACTGAGAACACTCTGAATATGCTTGTAGGTTGGAAGTTGACCCTTAAATCTGCAGATCAAGAAATCCTTGTGAATATCAGCTCCCTCTTGAAACACTGAGTCTGGAATTTGAACTCTAGGTTTGCCTTCAGGAGATATTTCCACTGGGGCGAGTCGTGTAAGGGATCTATCTGCAACACTTTTTAGTTTTTGTGCTAGAGTTTTTTGTTGGTTTCTAGTCTGGATAACCTCAGGAATTTGCTTTATGGTTGCCTCAGCAGGTTGCGAGCTAGAACTGGGATTTGTGGGGATGGGTACTGGGGCAGTAGTAGGGCCAGAAGGTGCAGGAGGGGGAACAGAGGCTGGGAGAGGGTGAAGGTTGGGAATTGGAGGCTGGGAGGTGGATGGAAGAAGGGGAACATAGGCTTGAGAAACTGCAGCTGGATTCTTGTGTACAGAGGCAACACCTTGACTTGCAGAGTCTGCTACTTGGACAAGGGAGTTACTTAAAGATACATCCTTAATATAGCGACGAATCACCTTAGGGGGAGGCGTTCGTAGTAGTCCATCAGTTTGGGCAACAGTCTTGCCTTCTGCTGGAGTTGTGCCTTCGGTTACTGTAGCCGCAGTTTCAGATCTAGGGATTTGACCCATGGTTTTGTAGTAAGAGTTGAGAATGACATAAGCTTGGGGTTAACTACCACCGGAGTAGATTTATGATGAACTGGCAAGGCAAGGACCACTCGCTCAGGCTCAAAGTTTACTTGATAACACCAACCGAAAAAGTGAACAATCATGAAGAAGGAAACACAAAAAAAAATTGTTGATATTAGTCATTTACATGTAATATGATTAGATCCTACAATTTACTTCAAATATTGATAGGAAATGAGTAATTCATTTGACTAAGTGAGTCATGCGTGATGCGTCATGGCTCAGCGAAATTTCCATCCACATTGTTTATTCAAATGAACAAGTAAACTTTAATATTTCCATGCATCTTTTTCCCCTATTTTTTTATGAAGTCACATGCACAACTTCTGATTAATTAGTTTAAACAAAATCTCACGAAGAAAAACAAATGTCATTATTTGTGGTACAACACTATTACATTTGATATGGTACATTAAATTTTACAAGTTAACTTCGGAGTTCCATTTTATGTTTTAGTTTAACGAATAAATTAAATGCATAGTATGATATTATTTGTTAAGTTGATCAAAATGGAAAACTGGTGAATTCTATTTTCAGAATCAAATATGAATCCCTGGCTAACCCAGAAAAAGAGCGATAAGACCATGCATGCATCTTTAACATGTTTGTCGTTTGTTCATACAATAATTGTTGAAACTTTTTTTTATTACTTCTGTATAATTTTACCTTACTATATTGTGACAAAAAAAAAGGATATTCTATAACATGTATATACGATATATACGCACACTAATATTTTTTTTTTCTCTTATAAAGAAATATCTCATATATATATATATATATCTTACAATTTTCTACCTTCATCATCATGATGTCTACACATACAAGTTTTCGTTTAAAGATACTCTAAATTTACAATCCTTAATTAATAGGAGTAAGCTTCATTTAACTATAAATGAAGTTTTGGGTATATATTATCCGTTTTAGCATAAATGTCATTTTTTATAGTTAGTTTAAATTTAGTTACAAAAATATATAATTGATCTTATAAACTTAATAAAAAAAACTTAAGGAAAGATGTTAATTGTCAAAAAAGAAATTGTACGTATATATCTGATTTTTTTTAAAAAAATATTATAACGATATTTATATGAAATGAAGTCAAGAACCGATAATACTATTTATGAGAATCTCCTTTTTATCAATTACAAATTAAAATGAGAATTATATTTCTGAAATATATTATTTCAAAAAATAATAGGAAATATTTATAAAGTGTCCATACCATACAACTCTATTATCCTAACAATTGAAGAAAAACAAATATTTATGAACAATTATTGTCAAACATAAGGCTTGGTGATAAATATCTTGTCATCATAAGTTTAATAATGTTGAGCTGATAAATATCAAGTCCTAAATCCTTGTCGCCTAAATAAAATGAAGGGATGAAAGAAGTCGAGAACTAGTTTTGAATTAATTACTTGACGTTAAGATTCTTGTTTTATTTGCAAAAACAATCAACTTCATACGTGTGCCCATTTATGGCGTGTCGTAAAATATATATATCTATGTCAAATGAACAATTTTATAAGGAAACTATAATGTTAATCTTAGTAAAATGAATCATGAAGTATATATAATATATATGGAGATATGGAAATATTAATCTCAATCCAAAACCTCAATTAATTTGTAAATCAATCTACAACGACTTGGTTTTTAAATTTTAATGATTTATGTTCAATTTATGTTCATTTATTTTTATTGCTTTGGTGTTAGTAACACTTTTTGTTTTTTTGTCAACCATTAGGCCACAACTGGCCGGCCCATTAGCCAAATTCCTACAATCGTAGGAACCGGGATTCGATCCCGGATGTGATGGTGCCTTGTACAAATGGACTTACCTCCTGCCACTGCACTAAGGTCACTTCACTTTTTTTGATAAGGTAACGCTTTTTTTATAAAGTATTTGTAGATTTTTTTTTCTCTCTAATTGAGTGCTAGTAATAAATGTATTTTATATGTATGTAATTTAGAAATGATTGTTTTTTTTTCAACCATAAATGATTGTTTTTATCAAAAAAAAACTATATATAGAAATGATTGTCATGTGTTGCAGCAGCCTCAAAAGAGCAAAAAGTAGAGGCGGATGATTCTATCAGATCGAGAACATATCTGCAAATGCCAAAACGTGACCAAGTCAGGTTGCATGATTCTCGAAGATTAATTAAGGGCCATGAATTTCATAAGCTTGAAACCAAATAAAAAATTGGCTATCCACCTAAGTATGAGACCAAAATATAGTGAAAAAAACTACGTCTGACCAAACAGAAAAAAAGAAGAAAGAATACAAACCCGGGTAAGGAAAAAGGGTATGTCAATAGCTGAGAACGTGATCTGAAGATGATCCTCTTGTGTTGCAGCAGCTTCAAAAGATTGAAAAGTAGGGGGCGAGTGAACATACAAGAAGATAGAAAGTTAAAGTGACATTTTGCATCCGAATTACTTTGAACAATTCAAGCGTAACCAAGATTGTGTGTTATCAAATATCGAAAACAACAAAATAAAATAGTTTATACTCTTTTTCAAAAAAAAAAAAAAAAAAAATCCACAAACTATACTTTCGGGATTATAATCATATTCATGTTCATCCTACGTCAATCTTTAGGTGTCACGTTAATGATAATGGGAAATAAAGAGGATAATAAGGGAGAGAACTGTGGAATATTTTACACCAAAAAAAAAAAAAGTTATCAAAAAAATTATATATACTTTACAGTTTACACCAAATTAAAAAGGTAATGTGGAATACACACATTTATATATTTTTCTCTCTAGCTCGATCACAAGGCCAAGATGTTTGGTTGGTCACTACTCACTAATAATTAATGAAGGAACATATGTGTGTTTGAGTGCAAGAACTCGATTATCAATATGTGTTAACCATATATCTAATGTCCTCTTTCTTTTTCTCTTTTATCATAAAATGGGAATTTGATTGACGCAAACTTTACATAGGACAAGGGAATAATTTAACAATAATTAAAAAAAAAACAGTATACGTAATTAATCACATTTTCTTGTTATCAAATTGGTGTTTCTAAGTTACGTTCCATCTTTTGCTTCCTGTATTATTACTCTTATATTATTAATATGCATATATTTATCATTATTTTATATAATATGAGAAGGTTTTTCTCAACTTTTGCTAAGGAGATGACACTTAGCATGTTATCTATCTAACACCTGTCTTATTTTATTGTTTGGACTTAATTAATTCAATTCATTTGTATTTTGGACCTAAGTAACTACTGGCCCATAAAACAAGAAAAAAAACTTTCAACATTTCCCTTTTTTCTTCTTCAATAAAAACCATTTGTAGGCCTTTGATGATCTAAACCCACCGATTATCAATTTGTGGTTTCATCCTAAGAAAAATTGATGATAGTTTATTTTCAAATGATAAATATGGTGTTTTAATCTTATTTATGATTCAGGGGCAAAAATAGATTCTAAATTATGTAAAAAAATTGATTTTTGGGTTTCAATCTTATAAATGATTCATGGGCAAGAAATGATCTAAATTATGTTAGATTGTGGGATGTTTATGTGTTCTGAAATATTCTCTTATCAATTCATAATTTTTTGGCTCAAATTTTAAATTTTGGATTTCCATTCCTGCTTAGTTTCTGGTCTTTAGTCTTATATAATTTAATGGTGAGACGTTTTCTGTAAGTAGTTTGATAATTGCTTACTCATTTATTCCTCATTAGATCTTACCAATTCTTTTTCTATTAAGGTTGAATTCATTCCGTTTTTCATAAAATTAGAATTCAATCCCTAATTACTCTCTTTTTAACACAATTTTTCAGTCATATTATTTAATTTCAGTCGTTAGGTTCCTATGAAGAATTATATTATTTTTATATATCTTTCCAAAATTTAATAGGTATTCTTGAATAATTTTTTAAAAATTTTGCATCGAATAATTATAATAATTATTTGTTGAAAAAAAATTATAATATTTGTTTCACAGTTTCTGTGCCAAAAGATCAAATCAATTTATTCTAAAATAATTTCAATTTATTCTAAAATCAGTTTTTTGCATCGTCCAATAAGAAGATGTTTTAGCCTGCTTTACCACATTAATACCTAAAAGAAAAAAATATAAAGATTCTAAAATATAAGAAACAAACACAACCTAACATGTTTAACATATTAAATCATAATTATTCATTTTTTCATGATGTAGTAATATTAACACAACCAACAAACACGACAACCTAAAGTAAAAATAAAATATGGTTCAAGGCCGGACCCATAGGCCAAGCAAGTGAAGCCAAAGAAGTTCAAGTTTTATATAAGAAAACAGTATATTATTCATGTAGATATATCCAATTTACAGATAAAATTTTATTAGGTTTATGTAAAAACCTATTTCATCTTTGGATTGTTGGTGAATGAGCATTATATTAATACTAATTAAATTTGTTGCTATTGAGATGTAAAGTAAAAGTTAATTTAGAAAAACAAATTTGAAACTCTAATAAAAAGTTTCCATATTCGAAAAGTTTTAAAACAATAATGAGTGATTAGGCAATACGATATTAATTTTTGTATAAATGTTTAAACGAACATGAAAACATTGAAAAGACAAAAAAAAATATGAGCAAGAAAAATGAACTACAATATAGAATAGTGAAAATATTTTTTTATATTACTATTTTTATAATTTTATTTACAATAATAAAAAGATTGTTTAAAAAAAATTGACGTATGACATCCAAAATTGTCGGACCGGCCCATGTAAAGTAGGAACGACATACATAAACACTCTAATGAATAAATAAATTTGTCAAACATTTTCACATAATTTTTTTCTTTGTAGTATTAATGCGAACAATAAAAATGATAACCTGCAAAAAAATTTTAAAAATTATTCAAGGATACCTATTAAATTTTGGAAAGATCTATAAAAATAATATAATTCTTCATAAGAACCTAATGACTGAAATTAAATAATAATGACAGAAAAATTGTGTTTAAAAGAGAGTTATTAGGGATTGAATTCTAATTTTATGGAAAACGGAATGAATTCTACTTTTGTGGAAAAAGAATTGCTAAGATCTAATGAGGAATACATGAGTAAGTAATTATCAAATTATTTACGGAAAACATCGCACAAGTAGATTATATAAGATTAAAGACCAGAAACTAAGCACGAATGAAAATCCAAAATTTAAAATTTGAGCCAAAAATTTATGAATTGATAAGAGACTTTTGAGAACACATAAACATCCCACAATCTAACATAATCTAGAATCATTATTTCCCCATGAATCATAAATAAGATTGAAACCCATATTTATCATTTCAGAATAAACTATAATCATTTTTTCTTAGGATGAAACCATAAATTCATTCCGTTTTCCATAAAATTAGAATTCAATCCCTAATTACTCTCCTTTTAACACAAATTTTCAGTCATTATTATTTAGTTTCAGTCGTTACGTTCCTATGAAGAATTATATTATTTTTATATATCTTTCCAAATTTTAATAGGTATTCTTGAATAATTTTTAAAAATTTTTGCATGTTATAATATTTGTTGTTCGCATTAATTCTATGAAGAAAAAAAATATGTGAAAATGTTTGACAAATTTATTGGGTGACAAATAAATGTTTGACACCCAAACAATTTTTTTTCCAAAATTTGTTTTACACAGTTGTTTACTAACATGGGTTTTCTGTTTGTTTTTTGGTTAAAACTCCTAAAAACTTCACTATATCTATTAGCAGGGGTATTTCGTCACAATTGACAATCTTCAAAAAAAAAGTGTAGATGGACAAATGTTTTAAAAAACCTCCTTTATTTCAAAATTTCCCTTTATTTATTCATCACAATGTTTATGTATGTCTTTCTTACTCTCCATGGGCCGATCCGGCAATTTTGGATGTCATACCGCAATGTTTTTTAAAAAACCATTTTTATTATTGTAAATAAAATTATATAAATAGTAATATAAAAATTATTTTCATATTGTAGTTCGTTTTGCTTGCTCACATTTTTCTTGGTCTTTTCAATGTTTTCATGTTAATTTAAATATTTATACGAAAATAAATATCATATTGCCTAATAACTCATATGGAAATAAAAGTTTCATATTTGTTTTCCTAAATTGAATTTTAATTTAATTCTTAGTAACAACAAGTTTAAATAACATTAATCTAATGCTCATTCACCAACAATTCAAAAGATGAAATAGGTTTTTACATAAACCTAATAAAATTTTATCCGTAAACTGGATATATCTACATGAATAATATATTGTTTTCTTATATAAAACTTGAATTCTAAACTTTTTCGAACTTATCAAAAAAATCTAATAATAACTGAACTTATAATTCTTTTTACTACATAAAAGACCTAAAACTTTTGGTCTAAAATATGCCCTAGAAAAAATGATGCTCTAATCCTTGGCTTCGCTTGCTTGGCCTATGGGTCGGGCTTTGAACCATGTTTTATTTTTACTTCAGGTTGTCATTTTTGTTGGTTGTGTTCATATTACTATATCATGAAAAAAATGAACTATCATGATTTAATAAGTTGAACATGTTAGGTTTTGTTTCTTTTTTAAATTTTAGAATCTTTTTTTTTTTTTTTCTTTTGGGTATTCATGTGGTAAAGCAGGTTAAAACTTCTTCTTATTGGACGATGCATATGAGTCTTTCCATTGTAAATTTAGTTTCTTATTAGTCTTCATCTTTAAGTAAAAAACGTATTTTAAACTATACTATATCTGATTAATTTGACTTCTATAGTGAGTAGTATATGCTAATTGTGTATTGGTATCATATATTTTTAGGAATCTTAGTATCAAATAGCGCATTTTCAAAAATACATATTTTCCTGTGTCACTTTTCAATAATACTTTCATGTTGTTCATTTTGAAAAGTACCCATTTTCTATGTATAAAATGACTAATTCAAAATTCTAAACTCCAAATACTAAACACTACCCCATCAAAACTATATCCTAAATATAAAATAGAGAATCCAGACCTTAAAAAATTCTTAAAATTAATTTAACACATTGTAATTTGTGTAAAAGAGGGAAAAAATCAAAAAAAAAATCAAAAAAATTGGGTATTTTTGAAAAAGTGTATCTCAAAAAAGATATTTCTAACAAATTCTCATATTAGAAAGAGGTGCCAAAATTTCTCCACATTAAAATAATAATGTTATATGATTAGAAACTCGATGAGTTTCTTACCAATGCACATGCTATAATATGTATGGAAAATCTAAAAGAAAAAACCATAAACACTCTACTATGTAATCAAAAATTTCTATAAAATAAAAACTCAAGTAACATCAAACAAATGAACCAGAAAAAATTAATATGATCAGTATATTTTCAAAATCACAAAAATAATCATTACTGAGTAAACAAATAAAAACTAATAATCTCCAAATTACTAAAATTGAACAACAATGTAAGCTAAACTCGTGCGTAGCACGCGATGACTTCTAGTATATATATATACGTTAATCTTTGGTTTACTAACTAAATGGATGGCTTGTAAAGTAATAATTGTTTATTTATATAAAAAAGTTACCACAGTTTGGTAGTAGTACCATCAGAAAAAGTGAAGAAACGAAACTATGTAGATAACTTATTCATGAGTCATGCTAGTGTACTCATAATTAAAAACGATAACAAACGACTATAATATATAAATCACTATAGATAATGCACCGTCTTTATTTATGGTAGATTTCGTTTTGATGATCGGGATAGCTTCAGTTCCAACCAGAATTTGACCTCATCGGTTACGTTACGGTAGGAGCGACTTCATGACCATTTCTCCAAGGCTACACATTGGCATAACCCAAGAAACTTAGAGAAAATATGTTCAATCAAAAATGGTATATATATATGTAAAGCTTATATTATATACCTTGAGTATGGTACGAGTAAGACTTCTTTAAAGCCAGCCTCTTTAAGAGACACAACAACTTCTTCATCACTGGTGTTGTTGGTTGTTTAGACTTAGTGTTTAGACCCAGTCAAGAATAAAGTCCGAGTATGTAGGACTCGTTGCAGTCGTGTGGTAATGGTTGCAGCAGAGTAGGTCTTTTGTTATTGTTGGTTCAATCGTGTAAAAGACCTCCGAAAATGTAGGAGGCACTTGTTTTGTAATTGGCTATTTACGGTCTCTGTTGAAATAAGAACAAACGCAGTCTTTGTTCTCATCATTCAGTCTAATACTCAGATCATAACATACTGGTAGCAGAGACGGTTGCTTTAGACTAAGTGGTGAGAATTTTTTGTGAGAGAGAGTCAACAAAAGGGTGAGTGAAACACATGTCAGGAGAGGGACAAAACATGCTAACGATGCCTAAGTTTGATGGAGATTTCGAACATTGGAGCATGCTGATGGAGAACCTTCTGAAATCCAAGGAGTGGTGGGATATAATAAAGAAAGACTATGTTGAGCCTGCTCGCTGGAGAGATTCTCAATGGAGCACAAAGACAAGAGTTAGTGGAGAAGAAGTTAACTGATTTAAAGGTGAAGAATTCTTTGTTTCAGGCCATTGATAAATCCATTCCAAAACAGATAATTCAAAAGGACATAGCCAAGCAACTATGGGATTCTTTGAAGATCAAGTATCAAGGAGATGAGCGTGCTAGGCGAGCATAGCTTCAATGCTTAAGGAAGGACTTTGAGGTTCTGGACTATAGAGAACATCAGAGTACTTCTCAAAGGTGTTACTTGTTGCAACAAATATGGGAAATCTGGGAGAAGAGATGCAAGAGACCAAGATCATGAAGAAGATCTTAAGAACACTGTCTGAGAAGTTCACATACATAGTATGTTTAATTGAGGAGTCTAAAGACTGATAAGCTCAAATTAATCCCTAGAGCTACTCTCTCAAACAAGAGATCACTGCAGTACTTAGGGGTCGAATCCACAGAGACTCAAGATCAAACACAATAGATTATAGAGTTTTTCAATTATGCTAAACAAGACAAATTGAATTAAAAATAAAAGCAAGCAAATATTTAAATTAAAGTGTTGTAAATTCAGAAAATCAAAAGAGTTAAGCCTAGGAATTTCTCAGGAAATTATGAAATATTAAATCAGATAAATTAAATAAGGTTCAAACAATAAAGATCAGATCTAGAACTCTAAACTTTAGGTAAATTAAATCAGTTCTCACTGCAAATAATATCTAGATTTAAAACCAGAAAATCCAAATCTCTTTGTAAAAATTCTAAGTTGAAAATCAGCTTTAAGAACAGGTTTAGATAAGTTCACAGAATCATAAATTCAAATCTCTTTGTAAGAAACAATTCTATTCATCAATGGTTTAATCAGGAAAACAACTATATTCTCATATTAGTTTATTTCCCTAAGATAACAATTCTAAGTGATCAATCAAGAACTATTGTGAAGAACAACCAAGGATGAAGATCATAAAAGATTAAGAATCTTAAAAATTTCAGATCTAATAAATCATAAAGACCCTATGAAAAACCCTAAACCTAACAAGCAAATTACTCAGACATGTTAAATAAAGCACAAATCATAATTCTGAATAACATGAATAGATATCAAAAGTAAAAGAGGGAGTTCAAGAATCTTCTCTCTACAAAGAATTCAGATCTATCTCTCCCAGAAGCTCTCAATAGCCTTTCTCTCAAAAGCTGCTAGATGATAACTCTCTCTATTCTAAAACCCAAAAAACAATATATATACACCCTAAAATACGTCCAGGGGCTTATTTTGCAATTATAGAAGACTTTGGGCAAATTTGTAAAACTTCCAATTTCTTGTTCTCTCGTCGGGTAGACATGAGTGTCGATCGATGCCCTTTTGTGTGGTGTCGATCGACGCTAGGTCTCTGGTCAGACTCCACCTTGATTTCCTTCGGTAAAATGCTCCAAAATGATCCAAACTGTTCCATATTGCTCCATCTGTGCCAAATTCCTAAATAACCTGTAAAGACTCAAAAACAACCTAGAAAAAAATCAAAAGACTCAAAAAGCACACTTATATCATGGCTAAAAACCGTAAAAACCATGATATATCAACTCCCACAGACTTAGCCTTTGCTTGCCCTCAAGCAAAACAGAAACTTAGAATTGTGAAAGAGGTTTGAAAATATAGAATTCACTCAACTGCTGGTAACTGATCATCGCACTCTTCATCACCTTGATCCTCAAGAACTTACTTCATATACTTTGTCAATTGAAAAGCATCAACATTCCTTACTCAAACCCCACAATCCTCTGGAATCTCTAGTCTCACCATTGCCATTTCATTACATAAATTAGAGCAAGTACAGGTGAGTCCTTACCTTGTACAGCTTGGAATTTTCAAATGCATGAAATCTCAGCTCATCTAACTCATTCAACTGCACTAACCTTCTCTCTGAAGCTGTCTTGGCATCAAAATTCATCAACTTAACTGCCCAGGCTGCTTTGTGCTCTAACTCCACTAGGAGATGACAGGCTTTCCCATAGAGCAGATGGAAAGGAGTAGTGCCAAGTGGTGTTTTATAAGCAGTTCTATATGCCCAAAGTGCATCGTCAAGCTTCATAGCCCAATCTTTCCTTGTAACACCCACTGTTTTCTCTAGGATCTCCTTAATCTGCCTGTTGGAAACCTCTACTTGTCCACTAGTCTGGGGATGATATGGACTAGCCACTCTATGTTGAACACCATACTTCTTCAGCAGCCTCTCAAACACTTTGTTGATAAAGTGCTTACCTCCATCACTGATGACAATTCTAGGAACTCCAAACCGCGGAAAGATAATGGTCTTAAACAGCTTAATCATTAGTCGGACTTGCAATTGCTTCAACCCACTTGGAGACATAATCAACAGCCACTAAGATGTATTGATTCTTGTAAGAGGAAGGGAATGGTCCCATAAAGTCAATGCCCTAGCAATCAAAAACTTCAACCTCAAGGAAGTTTTGTGGCATCTCATGCCTCTTACTAATCTGACCTTTCCGCTGACAAGCATCACATCTGGAGACAAACTCATTAGTATCCTTGAACATTTTTGGCCACCAAAACCCAGCTTGTAGGACCTTAGACACTGCTTTGAAAGTAGCAAAGTGGCCAGAATAACTGATCCATGACAGTGAAAAAGAACATCATGCACTTCTGTCTCAGCTAGACATCTTCTGTAAACACCATCACTGCAATGCTTATACAGATAAGGCTCATCCCAATAATATCTCCTTAGCTCTCTCAAGAACCTTTTCTTATGATAGCCTGTGAATTGATCAGGTTCTACCTCTGCAGCAAGGTAATTGGCAATATCAGCATACCAAGGTTGATTGGAGCTAGCCACAGCAGCTAAATCTCCATCATTCGACCGATCTGATTCGGGGAACAAAGGGTGTCGATCAATGCTGGTGTGGCGTCGATCGACACCACATGCATCCGAAGACAAATCCGTGGAATCAACAGTCCGAAACCCAGTATCAACAAAATAAACATGCTCTTCAGGAAGACAATCACGAATTGGAACATTATCATCAATCCTAATCCTGGACAAGTGATCAGCAACACCATTCTCTATCCCCTTCTTATCCCTCACTTCAATGTCAAACTCTTGTACAAGAAGATTCCATCTCAAAAGTCTAGGCTTAGCATCCTTCTTCTGCATCAAGTATCTTAATGCAGCATGATCAGTATGAACAATGACTTTTGAACCAACCAAATAAGATCTAAACTTCTCAAAAGCAAACACCACAGCCAACAACTCCTTCTCTGTTGTTGCATAATTTCTTTGTGCCTCATCTAGTGTCATTCTTGCATAGTAGATTGCATGAAGTTTCTTATCTTTTCTTTGTCCCAGCATTGCTCCCACTGCAAAGTCACTAGCATCACACATTACTTCAAAAGGAAGATCCCAATCTGGTGGCTGAACAATAGGTGCACTAACAAGCTCCTGCTTAATCCTCTCAAAGGCTATGCGACATTCATCATTGAATTCAAACTTGACATCTTTGCACAACAAAGCAGAAAGTGGTCTTGCTATCTTGCTGAAGTCTTTGATAAAACGCCTATAGAACCCTGCATGTCCAAGAAAACTCCTTACTGCCCTCACATTCTCTGGTGGTTGAAGACTTGTCATCACCTCTATTTTAGCGCGGTCAACTTCTATTCCAGCTTCTGAAACCCTGTGGCCAAGTACTATGCCATCTCTAACCATAAAATGACATTTTTCCCATTTAAGCACTAAATGCTTCTCTTCACACCTTGCTAGCACCTTATAGAGATTATCCAAACAGCTTTTGAATGAAGATCCATAAACTGAAAAATCATCCATGAACACCTCCATATAATCTTCAATCATATCAGTGAAGATTGACATCATGCATCTCTGAAATGTTGCAGGAGCATTACAGAGACCAAAAGGCATTCTGCGGTAGGCAAAGGTACCATAGGGACAAGTGAAGGTGGTCTTCTCTTGGTCATCAGGATGAATAGGAATCTGGAAAAAGCCTGAGTAACCATCCAAGAAGCAGTAGTATGGATGATTAGCTAACCTCTCCAACATCTGGTCAATGAAAGGAAGTAGGAAATGATCTTTCCTTGTTGCAGCATTCAGCTTCCTGTAGTCTATGCACATCCTATGACCAGTAATTGTCCTTGTAGGGATCAGCTCATTCTTGTCATTCGTCACCACTGTGACACCACCCTTCTTAGGAACAACATGTACCGGACTACCCCAATTGCTGTCAGATATTGGATAGATGATCCCATCATTCAGCAGCTTCATGATCTCCTTCTTGACAACATCTTGCAGATTCGGATTCAGCCTCCTCTGATGCTCGATGGATGTCTTAGCTCCTTCCTCAAGATGAATCCTATGCATACACAAGTCTGGAGAGATTCCTGCAATATCATCAAGAGAATAGCCAAGAGCTTTGCGAAACTTGCGCAGCTTGCTTAGCAGTAAAGTGAGCTCTGCATTGTTTAAGGAAGCACTAACAATAACAGGGTAAGAAGAGTTCTCACCTAGATATGCATACCTTAGACCTGCAAGAAGTGGCTTGAGATCAACCTTTGGAGCTTTCTCAAGACTCCAATCAGAAACCTTTGCAGTTTGTGAAGAAGTACTAACCAATTCCCCTTGTGCAACCAGCTTCTTCACTTGTTCATTAGCATCAAGCAGTTTGACATACCCAGCAGCAATGTCATCTAGATGCTCAGCTTCTTCAGCAGAAGCAACCAGTGCTCTCTCTAAAGGATCTTCAGGATGCAGTTCCTGGAATATCTCTTCAGCCAGATTAGACAATGTGTCTACATAGAATGTCTGGCCATCAATGGTTGGCCTCTTAACCAGCTTCTCCATGTCAAAGGGCATTTGTAAATCACCAATGTTGAGACCAATCTGACCCTTCTTGACATCAATTATAGCTCCAGTAGTAGCTAAGAATGATCTTCCCAGAATAAGAGGGTCCTTGGGTTCCTCCTCATACTTTAACACCACAAAATCGATAGGTATCAGGCACTCACCAATCTTAATTGGAACATCTTCAAGAACACCATCTGGAATACGAACGGACCGGTCAGCAAGGATGAGAGTGAGCTTAGTAGGCTGGAAGTCTGTCATTCCCAGGCTGAGTGCTACTGATCTTGGCATGAGGTTGACACTAGAACCAAGATCACACAAAGATCTAGCAAATCTATCAGTGAAGATAGTGCAATCAAGAACAAAGTTCCCTGGATCAGGAAGTTTCTCTGGGACCTTGTTATGAATGATGGCAATAACTTGGGCTGATATCATCATAACTCCTTGCTCAGCATTAAAATCCTTGGTTACCATCCTCTTGACATACCTCCTAAGCATTGGAGAAGTCTTAACAGCATCAACCAAAGGCAACTCAAGAATAAGCTTATCCATCATGGCTTTGCACTTGGCATCATCTAGCTCTTGTTTAGACTTCCTTGGATTCTTGGGGAATGGAACCTTAGGTGTGTAAACTCTTTCTGCAACTGGAGTAGAAGATTTCACAGTCGCAGTTTCTGTCCGTGGATGGCGTCGATCGATGCCACCTGGTTGGTGTCGATCGACGCTTTGTTCTGGGACTCTGTCCGAAACTTCGCATAGTTTGGGTGTCGACCGATGCCCATGTGTGTCGGTCGATACTGGCTCGGCAGAGTCATCCTCTTCGTCGTTTATATTAATCAACTCTTGTAGATCATCAATTTGATTCTTCTGGGGTATAGTATGGAGTTGTTTGCCACTTCTCAAAGTTACTGCATTGCAAAAATGTTTAGGATTTGATTCAGTTTGTGAAGGGAGATAACCTTCTTGCCTTTCTGCAGACCCAGCAGTCTGCGCAACCTGGCTTTCCAGCTTCTTTACATGGATGTTCAAAGCTTCAAACTTCCCATTAAGATCCGTGTAGACATTATCCATCTTCCCATTGAAAGTCACTGTCATTTGCTCTTGGCCTTGCAAAAGCTGCTCAAGCATAGCTTCCATCTTACTAGTTTCAGCTGACTTAGGAGGTGGAGACTGATATGAGTTGTTGCCATAGGTCCTTGTGAATCCACTGTTTTGTTGCTGCTTCTGATATTCAGGTTTGGGTGTGAAACCAGAAGAGTTGCCCTGAAAGTTACTGCGCTGGTTGTTTCCACTGTAAGGCCTACTACCTTGCTGATTTCCAAACCTCTGCCCCTGATTCCCATAGACATAGTTCACCTCCTCTTCCTCATGATTTCCTTGATCAGATTCTGGCTCATATGTCTCAACTTCAGCAGCAAAATGAACAAATTTCTTACCCACAAGGAGATTATGCACAGAATCCAGCTTAGCATTAACAGAAGCTAACTGGTGTGAGTCATATCCTCCTTGTAATCTCTTCCTTTCAGCATCTGCTCTCTTAGTACTATTGCTAGCAGCTAAGTTCTCAATCAACAATTCAGCATCTTCTGGCATTCTTGTCTTGAAATTTCCATGACTTGCAGCATCTAAAGCCAACTGATACTCCCAGTCACACCCTCTGAAAAAGATACTTAGCAATTGAACCCTTGAGAAACCATGGTGTGGACAGTCCCTTTGGTAAGCCTTGAATCTCACCCAAGCTGCTTTGAAAGCTTCATCTGGTCTCTGCTTGAAGGAAGACAGCTTGATTCTCAACTCATCTGACATTGCATCATCATAGAAGTGGTTGAGGAAAGCCACCTTGACATCACGCCAGCTTGTCAATGATCCAGCTGGCAGCTGTTTCAACCACTGAGATGCTTCTCCTGCAAGTGAGTAAGGGAAAAGTTTGCAGAAGATGTAGTCCTCAGTCACCCCATTAGCCTTGATGCTGGTCACCAGATCCTCAAAATGCTCAATGTGGTCCAAGGGCTTCTCATTGGGCAAAGCAGAGAAAGGTCTCTGCCCAACTAGTTGAAAGTATGCAGGTTTCAGCTCAAAATCATTCCTCTGGAAAGGGGGAGGAACAATAGCGGACCGGTTCTCATACACCAGATAAGCCCGGCTGTAATCAGCAATGGTCTGTATAAGGTCTCGGTTCTGCTCCTGTCTTCGAACCGGGTTTTGGACGTGGTTGGCAGCTCCATGTCCGTCTGCAGGAAGAGGGTGTCGATCGATGCCACCAAGGTGGTGTCGATCGACACCGAGATTCGGATCATCAACGACACCAGCTTGCTGGTTCACGACAGCCTGCTCATTGACAACGGGTTCAGCAATCACGTTTCCTTCTCCATCAAGCTTTTGGCCCTGCTCATTGCACAAGTGGCCCTCTTGATCCCTCAAAACACCAGCCTCATCACGCATCAGAATGATCGTATTAACCATCTTCAGAGATTTAGCTGCTTTTCTGTTCACACGCTCAAGTTTTCCTAACTGTTGGTTTGACAAATTCACAGTAGGACCAGATTTGTTGCTCCTTGTGTGAGGTCTAGGAGGCATGCACCTGAAACACCAAAGAGAAGAAAAACAAAAACGTGTAAGTAAAAAATAAAAAGAAAAATTTAGACAAAATCTAAAACTCAAATCTAATGGTAGATCAAAGAGTCCCCGGCAACGGCGCCAAAATTTGATAAGCTCAAATTAATCCCTAGAGCTACTCTCTCAAACAAGAGTTCACTGCAGTACTTAGGGGTCGAATCCACAGAGACTCAAGATCAAACACAATAGATTATAGAGTTTTTCAATTATGCTAAACAAGACAAATTGAATTAAAAATAAAAGCAAGCAAATATTTAAATTAAAGTGTTGTAAATTCAGAAAATCAAAAGAGTTAAGCCTAGGGAATTTCTCAGAAAATTATGAAATATTAAATCAGATAAATTAAATAAGGTTCAAGCAATAAAGATCAGATCTAGAACTCTAAACTTTAGGTAAATTAAATCAGTTCTCACTGCAAATAATATCTAGATTTAAAACCAGAAAATCCAAATCTCTTTGTAAAAATTCTAAGTTGAAAATCAGCTTTAAGAACAGGTTTAGATAAGTTCACAGAATCATAAATTCAAATCTCTTTGTAAGAAACAATTCTGTTCTTCAATGGTTTAATCAGGAAAACAACTATATTCTCATATTAGTTTATTTCCCTAAGATAACAATTCTAGGTGATCAATCAAGAACTATTGTGAAGAACAACCAAGGATGAAGATCATAAAAGATTAAGAATCTTAAAAATTTCAGATCTAATAAATCATAAAGACCCTATGAAAAACCCTAAACCTAACAAGCAAATTACTCAGACATGTTAAATAAAGCACAAATCATAATTCTGAATAACATGAATAGATATCAAAAGTAAAAGAGGGAGTTCAAGAATCTTCTCTCTACAAAGAATTCAGATCTATCTCTCCCAAAAGCTCTCAATAGCCTTTCTCTCAAAAGCTGCTAGATGATAACTCTCTCTATTCTAAACCCCAAAAACAATATATATACACCCTAAAATACGTCCAGGGGCTTATGTTGCAATTATAGAAGACTTTGGGCAAATTTGTAAAACTTCCAATTTATTGTTCTCTCGTCGGGTAGACATGAGTGTCGATCGATGCCCTTTTGTGTGGTGTCGATCGACGCTAGGTCTCTGGTCAGACTCCACCTTGATTTCCTTCGGTAAAATGCTCCAAAATGATCCAAACTGTTCCATATTGCTCCATCTGTGCCAAATTCCTAAATAACCTGTAAAGACTCAAAAACAACCTAGAAACAAATCAAAAGACTCAAAAAGCACACTTATATCATGGTTAAAAACCGTAAAAACCATGATATATCAAAGACATAAGCAGTTGCGTCTTTTGATCGATGCTCTCCAAAGTTCGTTAAGGTGCCATGAGAAGAAAATCATAAGGCATTCAAAAGGAGGGGTTAAAGACGAACAAGTGCTAAAGGTGACCTATGATGCCAACTAATCGAATGGAGCAAGAGGATGAGGAAGCTCATTCAGAGATCGCGGCAGAGGACGAGGCAAAGGAGGATCATTCAATAAAGCGTTGGTGGAGTGTTACAAGTGTCACAAATTAGGACACTTTCAATTTGAGTGTCCAAGCACCGAGAATCAAGCAAATTATGTGGAGATTAATCAAGAGGAAGAACTCTTACTAAGGGTCACATGTGGAGCTGAAGGAGTCAAAGATGGAGGAATTATGGTTTCTGGACAGCGGATGCAGCAATCACATGACTGGGACAAAGAAGTGTTTTTTGAGATGGATGAAAGCTTCAGGCATTCGGTGAAACTAGGAAACGATGAAAGAATGGTGGTACAAGGAAAAGGAAGCATCAAACTTAGATTGAATGGGCTGATCCAAGTAATTCAAGATGTGTACTATGTTCCAGAACTGAGCAATAACCTTCTAAGCATAGGACAATTGCTGGAAAGAAATCTTGCCATTTTGATACAAGATGGAGTGTGTAAGATTTACCATGCCTCTAAGGGAGTCATCATGTCAACACCAATGACTGCGAACCGGATGTTCGTAATTCATGCACAGTCGGTGGGCTAAGACTCGTGTCTTCAAGTAGTAGCAGCAAGTGATACACATCTATGGCACTGCAGGTTTGCTCATCTCAACTACAAAAGCCTGCAAGTTCTTAGCTCCAAAGAAATGGTGATCAGACTTCCGTCTACTGAATCATGTACAAAGGTGTGTGAAAATTGTCTTGTTGGTAAACAAAAGAGAGAGTCGTTCCCGAAGAAAAGTGCATGACGAGCTTCAAGGAACCTGTAGTTATTACATGCTGACATATGTGGTCCGATCACTCCGGTGTCACTTGGAAATAAAAGGTACCTTCTCACGTTTATCGATGATCATAGTAGAAAACTGTGGAGCTACTTGATTGCAGAAAAGTCAGAGGCATTTCAAATGCTCAAAGAATGCAAAGCTCGCTTAGAAAAAGAATCAGGCTTGTCGGTGTGTGAGCTAAGAACAGATATAGGAGGTGAATTTTGTTCAAAAGAGTTTGAAGATTCTTGTAAAGCACATGGCATCAAACGTCAGCTAACTGCGGCTTACAAGCCTCAGCAAAACGGAGTGACAGAAAGGCAAAATCATACGATTATGAATCTGGTCCGCAGCACACTGTCAAAAAGAAGGATGCCAAAAGAGTTTTGGGCAGAAGGAGTAAAGTGGATTACCTACGTTCTCAATTGCAGTCCAACCGCAACTCTACATGATCAGACACCAGAGGAGGTTTGGAGTGGTTTCAAGCCCAAAGTGAAATACTTTAAAATCTTCGGGTGTATTGGGCATGTTCACATATTGGAGGCAAAGAGAACGAAGCTAGATGATAAAAGATGCAAGTACGTTTTTCTCGGCGTTAGTGAAGAGTCAAAGGCGTATAGAATGTACAATCCCATCTCTAAGAAAATCATGGTGAGTAGAGACATGGTTTTTCAAGAAGAGGAGAGCTGGGATTGGGGAAGGAATGATGATGGTGTGGGCAATAAATCTATTGCACTTACATGGGAGAACGATGGAGAAAACATGATTGGTGAAAAAGAATATTTACTAGAAGAAGAAATTGCAGATGGTAATGTGGAGATCGATGCAGTCCCTGAATCTGCAACTGTTGGCGCTTTTGGTGGCACTGCAACTGTTGTAGGTGCTGATGCTCTCAACCCCACGAGTCAGACCAGCACGAGAGAGAGTTCGTCCCACTTACTTGAGTGATTATGAGTGTGAAGAAGACACTTTTTAAGATGAAGAAGTTGCTGCATATGTCATCACAGATGATGTTCTTGAAGATCATGCACTGCAAGTCGTTGTCATTGCACCCGGAGATCCAACCACTTATGAAGAAGCTGCAAGATACCCTAAATGGAGAGAAGTTATGAGGGCAGAGATTGATGCCATTGAACGGAATCAGACGTGGGAGCTGTCAACAATACCAAAAGGTATAAAAACAATTGGTGGTAAATGGGTTTTTACGACTAAATACAATTAAGTTGGTGAGATAGACAAGTTCAAGGCCAGGTTGGTAGCCAAAGGATATACACAAAGATACGAGGTTAATTACAGTGAAGTCTATGCACCAGTGGCGAGATGGGACACCATTCGTACCATCATAGCAACTGTAGCATACAAAAACTGGACCATTTATCAGCTTGATGTGACGAGTGCGTTCCTGCACGGAGAGCTACATGAGGTTATCTATGTTGATCAGCCACAATCGTCCGTTAGGAGAGGAAGTGAGGAGAAAGTGTACAAACTAAGAAAGGCGTTGTACGACTTAAAGCAAGCACTGGGGACTTGGTTCAGTAAGATCGAAAGCTACTTCATCAGGGAAGTGTTTGAAAGATGCGACTTTGAGCACACTCTCTTTATTAAAATAGAGAAAAAAGGTCAGATTCTCATTGTGAGCTTATATGTTGATGATCTCACTGGTAATTGTGAAAGTCAGATCATGCAATTCAAGGAGTCCATGAGGAAAGTTTTTGTATGACTGATCTGAGAAAGATGAGATATTTCTTTGGAGTAGAGATATTACGGAAGGAGGAAGTTTGCTAGAGAAATTCTTGATAGATTTGAGATGGGGACAAGCATTGGAGTGAAAAATCCAATTGTTCTAGGGATAAAGCTTTCAAACAAAGGGGGGGGAGCAATTCTGGATGCTACGCTCTACAAACAGATCATTAGAAGCATAATGTATCTCATGGTTTGGTGTTCGCTCATGGGGATGCGTGGGATGCATAAGAGGTGTTTGAAGGCGAGATTCGGTGCTTCTAATCAAAGAGAATCGATGTCAGGTGACACTAGGAGGGTGTCAGTCGACACCAATGCGAAGACGGCCGAGGGCTTTGGTGAGTGTCGATCGACACCATGTGGAGGTGTCAGCCGACACTGCTAGAGTTTTTGGAGATGTCAAGTAGGTGTCGGTCGGCACCAGGTGGTCAGTGTTGGTCGACACCAGGTGGCCAGTGTTGGTCGACACTAGGTGTGCAGTGTCGGTCGACACCCTCTGGTGGCGGTCAACACCCTTCTTCAGCAGCGGCTGATGATATGATTGCTTTGTGTATTGCCTGGTTTTTTTTTGTTTGTTGAATGTGGCATGAGGAAATCTTATTTCTTATGTGTATAACCTAATAGATGGGAGGATTGCTTCACTACGTATTTCTGGTAATACTTACTCATCTCTTCTACGTATTCATTCCAAGCTTCATTCAAAAATCAAAAGTACTAAAGCAATCATAAGAGTGTTAGTTCAAAGCAAAAAATTCCTAAAAATGATCATAGTTTCCCAATATTTTTGACTCAATAAAATAGGAAAAAGACTCAAATAAAAGAAAAATTCAAAGAAAACAACCAAAGAAAACGACATTAGTAACTTGGAGACATCCCTCCCCTGGACTTACTTCACACCGTCCCGGTGTGAAAGCAAAACCAAGAAAAGAACGAGTCCGACAAAGAAAATAAGAAAATTGAAAAAGAAAAAGTAAGGACAAGAAACAAAAACCGGTGATCTTGCATCAGGTGTTGGCAAGGGTGGGGACCGATCGGTCGATCTGCAACATTATTGAACTTAGAGACACCCACAGAAAACTACCGGGATCGGTCGATCTTTAAGGAGGATCGATCGATCCGAAGCTCCTAGAACAAAAAATTTCGCATCTTCTGCGTTTGGAACCTGTTCCTGAAAACACTTAACACCAGACGTGATTTCACCGTAATAAATCCTAAAAACAAAACCAAAATCCTAAGACAAATAGAAATAAAAGGGTAAGCCAGCACAAACCCCATGGGTTGCCTTCCATAAACGCTTGTTTAAGGTCTATAGCTTGACCGCTCAACACAAAATGTTAATCATGAGTATCAAAAGGCTGAGCCAATGGACCTTTAGTCCTTCTCTTGTTAATGCAATAAATAATATGTGTCAAGTAACACATAATTATCCATGGTAAAACAATAAAATTCACGTCTAGTAAGTAAACTACAAATGTAGCATATACTTTGAAATATTCCTTGATGGTTGGATGCTCATGAGGATCAAATACATTTAATGGAAAAATAAAGTCAATTTCAGGTTCTAATGAGGTTTTAAAAAAATAATTAACTTCATCACCATTAATTTCATAAAACACAATATCCTCATTCATATAATCAACCTCAGGGTCTTTTGTTTCATGCAAAATTGTATCAATATCAAGAACACACCCTAGGTAAGATTCTTCAAGAAGAGAGCTAGATACATCAGGCATTGAAAACTCAAACTCGAGATCATGAACATTCAAAGCACAATGATATTCAATATCAAAACATATTTCGTGCTAATCCCTAGCAAGTTTTTCTGCTCTTAAGATGTCTAGACGTTGAGACTCACATATCAAATCATAGCATTCATCAGTGAGCAATGGAGTATCCAAACTAGAAGTCACATCTTCAATGCATGGCATGTGAATATCCTCAAAATCATGAATTTCAAGGATGGAAACGCATGTACCTTCTATTTGGCTTGGTGGAACCCAATATATTACCTTTTCGCAAGCATGAGCTTCCCTAATCTCTGTGAAAGTGGGCTCCCTCCCTTCAAGTACTGCTCGATGTAAGATAAGATTCAACCGGATCATTGCTGCTAAGTTCCTCCTTGTCGTCGTTGGATGCTCCATGTAAAGCTCATCCAACTTAACTTTTTGATCCGGTGTAAGAACACTCTCACCGAACGGTGGCTCCACATAATGCTCATCTAGAATGTCTTCATCAAATGTGGCCTCCTCTTCCTGCTGCCAGTCAACGTAACCCATGGCCCCAAAAACATTTTTCATTTTTTTTTTAATCTACAAAAAGAGAAAATATAATAATTAGTAAAAACAAAAAGAAATCTTAGACTATACTCAATTCTAAAATCTCAAAGGCAATCATTTTGGTCCCCGGAAACGGCGCCAAATTGATCAAAGGTCAATTAAAACCCAAAGCACACTCAACCACGATCTAGTGGTGTCGTCGTAGAACTTTAGAGTTGAATCCACAGAGACCAAGCGATGCACTATGAAACTATATAAACTCAAGTATAGCTAAGGCAAAAAGGAAGATTGTTTTTCAAGTAACAGATTTAAGACAGAAAGTAAATAAAAGTTTGTAAATTCAAGAGAAAGTATTGGGCGCAGGGAATCAATTAGGAGCTATGATCACGAAATTAGATGATAAATTGGAAAAACATTAAACACCGTTCTTGAACTCAAATCTCGATTGTAAATGAAACGACCAACCCCTTTTTTTTTTAATAAATAAATAATAAATATAATATAATATACCAACTACAGCTAGTGGTCCCATACCCACTAGCCACCTAACCACAACGCATTCAACAGCGGAAAGACATAATCAATATCCAATAATAACTCAATAATAAACCAATATTATAGCAAGGCAATGTCTCAATACCAAACAACAAGAAACATGAAACCAGCAACCTAGCAATGTTTCTAATGACTCAACTCTAGCACCCTAGCAAAAGCCAGACAACATCCAATTGAGTCCCTAGAACATCCTCCTCTTCATTGCCTTGATTCCACGGTCACACTTTGCCTTTACCTGCACCACAAACACAAATTGAGATGCATGAGTATTTGATAAACACTCAGTGAGGCAATCCTCCCATCTACTGGGCTATACACACAAGCAATAAGATCTCTACATGCCACAAACAACAATCAATAAAACAAACCAGGCAATATACGAAGCATGCAACATCCATCGTAACTGAACAAGGGGTGTCGACCGACACCATATCGTGTCGATCGTCACTGGCTATCTGGTGTCGACCGACGCCAAACTGGTGTCACCGACACCCTGCCCGGCACTCCCGAAAACCCTAGTTTGTGTCGACCGACACCTCCTCATGGCATCGATCAACACTCGCCAAAGTCCCGAGCCGTCCTCGCGTTGGTGTCGACCGACACCCCAACTGGTGTCGACCGACACCGATACCGAGCAGCGATTTCCCTCGATCAGAAACTCCGAATCTCGCCTCCAATCTTCTCCAATCCGCTCCTTGCACTCCCAGAAGCCAAACCCAGCCCAGATAGCAACGAAATAGCATAGAGAACTCAAAGAAACAACCACATAAGCACCAAATCACATAGAATCTAGAAATCTTAGCTTAGATAAGCCATGGTCATGCACTCACCTCTTTGCAGGTAGATTCTGACCAACAAGAACAAACTCTCTCGCTCCTAGCAAGCTTCTAACACCTTCCCAGCCTTAGATCTCCCAAGAACAGCAAGGAATCTCTCAAACTCTTCCCAAAAGCTCAAGAACACTCTCTCTTTGTGTTTTCTCTAAAAAACGGCGAATCACCAAAATAACACGACCCTAGGTCGTTTTCTACCTCAAATAACTCGATTTAGGGATTCCCTAAACCAACCACACAAACCGGACAATTAAAATTGAACCAACCAAACCGGCCACAACTGGTGTCGATCGACACTCCCTCTGTGGTGTCGATCGACACCCTCACCAAAATTCCCAGAAATGGTTTGCGGGTGTTACAGTAAAACTAACCTACTGTCGCAGCATTAGTTATCTATGCAAGGAATTGATAAAACTCTAAACCGTCGTTTGAATCTAACAATTCTAACAAGTAATAAGTTCAAGTTTGATTATGTTCACAAGGTGCCCTAACTACAAACTTCGTTGGCTAAGGATCACCTTGCTCACCTATGTTCTTTCAAGCAATTCGACAACACTTTTGATGCCTAGATGAATTTAACCTATAATCATAAACTAGGTAGCTAATCTAGTTTAAGCAATAAGATCAACAATAGATGAAGAACTCAATAGATCAATCCCAAATCTAACAACCTAAATTAGAGAATCATAAAACCCCCTTTGAAACCCGAAACCCAACAGAGAGACTACTCAGACATCATAGCAATCACAAATCAAGTATGAAGAAAACATATTTGTATTGCAAAGAGAAATAATAGGGATCAGAATTCTTCTCCAAAGGGTTAGAAAGGATAAGAGATCTTCTCCCAAGCTTACAAGTGCTCAAAAGCAGCGTAGAATAAGAGTTGTCTTTCTAAAAGTCGGGCCTCGTACTTAAATAATAAAATAAAACCCTAAAAAGTCGGTTTAAAACGAAAAAGGAAAAGTTGCGTCGGGGATGGGAATGGTCGATCCCGACGAGGCTCAGCCGATCCGGAACGTTTTTCTGCTCCCACTTTATCTGTCCACTAGCTCGATCAGTCTTCAACCAACTGGCTCCAGATGCATGTTTTCATCCCCAAAACGCTCAGATTCATTCCAAAGTCACCTAGGACCTGTACATACTCACAAAAGACTAAAAAGACTCTAAAAGCACACTTGGACCTAAGACCCTCACGATTTTAAAAGTCAACGGATTTTCATCTTAAAGACTCAAAACAAACCTAAAAACTATAGTAAAACCCTATAAAATGCAGACACATCAGATAACCAATAGCATATAATTTCAAAAGTACGTTGATCAGTAACAAAAAAAGACAATATGACTATTATATATTTTTGTATAGGAAAAATGTTTGTCAGCTACTTGAAGTATACGCCAACACATAGACAGACATACAAACAATATAAATGTCTTTTTAACTACGTCAACTGTTGTCATCACATAAGGACATCCATAAACAAACATAGATTATGTGTAAAACACCATAAACATTCAATTCCGGTGGTTGGTTTGCCGGAATCCGGCGTTGACCAGTGTTGACCGACATTGATCAGTTTTAACCGGCATTGACCAGTGTTGACCGGCGTTGACCAGAAAAATTATTAAAAATTTTTTTTTCTTTTTCCCTAAAAATAATAATAATTTTTATGTATTTATGATAAATAAATAAAAAAGATAAATGATTTGTATAATTTACAAAAACAAAATATAACAAAAAGTTATACAACAAAATTTTATGTGTAGTCAATTTTTTCATAAAACTATAACAAATATATACCTTTTCCTTTTAACAATCATTTTTTGTTTTGTATTTTCAAAGGTGGGAATTTTAAATATATCTTCTTTTTTTTTTTACTTATTTATAAGATTATGTCATTTGAAATATACCCAAGGCATTGCCAACTATTTCTTTGATTTTACAAGACCAACCTTTGATTTTACAAAATCAACTTTTGTTTTTTAAGTATCTTCTAGATATATGTCTTTCATGTAAATAAATACAATTTTCATTATTTTCTTCCTTTCTTCTTCTTATTAAAAAAAAAAAAAATAGTTGGCAATAATTTGGATATATTTCAAATGACATGATCTTATAAATAAGTAAAAAATATATATATATATTTAAAATCCCACCTTTGAAAATACAAAATAAAAAATGATTTTTGAAAAGAAAAGGTATATATTTGTTATAGTTTTATGAAAAAATCTACTACACATAAAAAATGATTTACCATTATTTTTATATATTTGTTATATAAAAATATTTAATAGCATGCTACATAATAAAATATAATAGGGTATACAAATGATATGGTATAACATTAAAAACCAAATTTTGAATCTATAAAAGGAAAATGTATACTTGTTGTATTATTTTGTAGTAAAAAATTATTATATAATCTTTTAGTAAAGTTATGTAATTTTTTAAAACTTTTTTTTTGTAAAAAATAAATAAAATTTTAAATTTTTTGGTCAACATTGTCAATACCGGTCAACACCGGATTCCAGCAAACAAATCATCAGAATTATATGGTTATGGTGTTGTACACATAACTCATGTTTGTTTATGCATGTCTTTATGTAATGACAATAGTTCATGTAGCTAACAAAACATTTATATTGTTTGTATGTGTGGCGTAACTAGTAAACATTTTTCCTTTTGTATATCCATTTCTTAAATATCCATTAAAAAGAGAGTAAGATTAGTTCAAACCACCATTGAGATTTGTTTATCGTTCATGTGACAGAAAAGACTTGTGGTTTGAGTTAAACCGGTTTGGTTGTAACTCAAACAAATACAAAGAGTCGATTGACGATCATTGGTTAAGTGGTTGTTATTTGGTTGGCTCAAGTTGTAACCGGCTCACTCTATCTATATGAGTGATAAAGAGAGTTTGTTATTGTGATAAGCTAGAATCATAGTTGGATAGGTACAAAGGTAGAGATAAGTTCAAATCTAGGGCTAGTCTCTATATAAGGATCGTTTGTACGTGATGTAACATAACCCAAGAAAATACTAGTGAATTGCTTGTGCCGTCAAGCCGAGAGGTAGGGTATTCATTTGATACATGAACTCGTTATAGCTCTCTGTGTCTTTCTCTCTTATTCTCTGTTCTACTTTTCTAAACTATTGTCGTTCTCTGTTGCGTACAACTATACACAAGTTTGTGTGTGGTGTTTTCGAGGGTGAGGTTGTAACAAGATTGATTTTAATTCATATCCATGCGCTGATGAATTAAACTAGGGGGAGAAAGGTTAAGTATATTTTTATTTATTTATTATCTATCTCTATTTATTTTCATTATAATTTTTAATAAAAAATAATTAGTAGAGAAATGAACTTTCACAAGATATAACCTCCAACTCCAAAGTAAGGTTATTGCCTTAATTAACCATAAACTTGTGAGAGAAGTAGTAAGTTTGTGGTAGTGGAATAGGTGGAGAGTTGAAGTACGCAACTCAAGATTATCACCTTTTCTCAGCTATAAATGGAGATGTTTAGAAGAGGTTTTTTACATTGCAACACACACAAATTAAATTCTTTCACAATATTTCATTTTATAATTTATTCATCTTTTTATTTTGTTGAAATCTTTGTGAAAAAAATGGCTAATGTTGGAAACACTAGTGTGGATACTCGTCTTGAAGACCTGGATCGTGAGAGCACGAAGTTGAAAGATGAGATTGGGAAACTCTGTGCGAACATTATAGTCCAACTTCAACATCCAACTGGTCAACCTGATTTTGGTGCCATTGAAGAGGTCAATGATAATTTTCAGAAGTGGGAAGAGGTCAATGATAAGCTTCAGAATTTGGAAGAGCTCTCCGAGAAGATGAAAGAAGTTAAGAAGGAGAAAGAGGAAATCCAAGAGTGATAGGTTACTTTTACTATACCAGAGTGAAGATCTCTTATAACCAAGTAACTGAGATATTGATCTTGAGGACGAGTAAAATATATAATACATGTTAATTTTATTTTTTACTATCACTCTTGGATTTCCTCATACATGTTAATATATAAAGATTTGTCTCAATTACAATCAGAAGTTCAACTCTTGAGGTTTTTAATATTCTAGGTATATATGTTTAATCCTACCATTTATTAAAAATTAAAGAAGATTAAAATAGTTCACCGACGATGAAGTGGTCTTGAGACCAATGAAATGAATTGGGGATAAGAACAAAACACTACTCTTTTAATTTTATTTCATTTCGTTATATGTCCATTGAAAATTTCAAATTCTTTACTAAAATAAAATAAACTCGTAGAATATTACAAAAATAAATAAATTAAAACACTTTTAGTAACACGTTTTTCTTCGTCGTAATTATTAGATTCATTGTTTTCCTTTAGCATAGGATCCCTTAATCATGAATTCATATAATCATGAACTCATATTATCAAGAAAAAAAAAATAAATGAGACCAAAAGATTAATAAGGCCAGTTTACCATTTGGTTGTTCACACGATTATTTAGGGAAACCACAAAGAAATTAAAAGAGACTTTTGACTATGAAACAAAAATTGGAGTATTTATAAGAAGGTGGGAGATAAATATAATGTATGATGTATCTAAATTAAAGGTCAAAATGTTCGTTGGTCCAATTATCATATTAGTGTACCGTGTACTAATTAATGGTCCATCTCTTTGGCTTCCTAAATTATTCTTATGTTTGAAAAAACTGGCTTGACAAAAACTAAATATTTTTTGCTTTTTTTGCAGTCTTGAAAAAGTGGCTTGAGAAAAACTAAAACCACAACTTAATAACACCAACAGAAAAGGTGAAATAACAAGAAGGAAGAAAGTAAAAAAACAAAAATTCCAAGAAAAATAGATCAATCTGCAACCATATATATTAGTTAGTTCGAGTTATATTATTTCTTCGTAATTCTACTTTTCTTTTGATTCTAATCTAGCTAGTTCGACTTATATATATTAGTTAACATGGTAAATGATTGAGTTAATTTGTATAGTGAAAGCAAATTAATTAAACAATAATAAATAAATAAACTGTCTAGACGTAATTCCAATATTGGTAAAAGTTTTGTTTTTGTGTGGTTTTTGATGTTAATATTAGTCATGTTTACGAGTAAGAAGAACGTAATGATAATTAGTTCCCATCCCTATATTAAAAAAGGTTGCAACAACTTGATAGCACCATCTGTTAAAAAGTGAATTAGAGTCAAGAAGAAAAAACAAAAAGGGAATGTAATAACTGTGGAATGTTTATACACCAAATTTAAAAGGTGATGTGGAATACACACATTTATATATCTTTCTCTCTAGCTCGATCACAAGGCCAAGATGTTTGGTTGGTCACTACTCACTAATAATTAATGAAGGACCTCGATTATCAATATGTGTTAACCATATATCTAATGTCGTCTTTCTTTCTCTCTTTTATTATAAAATGGTAAGTTGATTGACGCAAACTTTTACATTGGACAAAGGAATAATTGAACAATTATTTTTTAAAAAATAGTATACATAATTAATCACATTTTCTCATTATCAAATTGTTGTTTCTAATTTACGTTCCATCTTTTGCTGCTTACTATGCATATATTTATCATTATATATACGTTAATCTTTGGTCTACTAACGAAATGAATGGCTTGTAAAGTAATAATTATTTATTTATATAAAAAAGTTACCACAGTTTGGTAGTAGTACCATCAGAAAAAGTGAAGAAACGAAACTATGTAGATAACTTATTCATGAGTCACGCTAGTGTACTCATAATTAAAAGCGATAACAAATCACTATAGATAATGCACGGTCTTTATTTATGGTAGATATTTAGTTTTGATGATTGCGAAAGCTTCAGTTCCAACCAGAATTTGACCTCATCGGTTACGTTACGGTAGGAGCGACTTCATGACCATTTTTCCAAGGCTACACATTGGCATAACCCAAGAAACTTAGAGAAAATATGTTAAAAAAATATATATATATATATATATATATGTAAAGCTGTATGATATTTATATTGTATACCTTGAGTATGGTACGAGTAAGACCTCTCCAAAGCCAGCCTCTTTAAGGGACACAACAACTTCTTCATCACTGGTGTAAGGAAGTCTACGCTCGACTGCGACACCTACACTCACAAAGAGTTAGCATTGTCTCGTGCTCATTATCTAAAGCGGAAAATAAAAACTTAGATTGACCTGTTGCATGCGTAAGTAAGATTGACTGCGATGCAACACGAGCTGAAGCCCCAACTGTAGATTCTATACTGCTTTTTATGCTCCTGCAAGGTTGTGTAATTAGTCTTTCAATGTTCAATGGGATATTACAACGTAACCTTAATTAATTTTAAGAATTCATCAATAATAGAGATAAGTGATTATATAATAGTAAAAGATTATACCCCACAATAGAAAGCCACCCATCGATTCCAACAACAACTCGGGGGGGATTTATAGGATATTGTCCAAGAGCACAATTTTTTGCAAAGTGGAGAGCTACTACTGCACCCATGCCACAACCTCCTACTCCTTTTATGACTAAAACAGAAAATTTTGTGATGCATATTACATAGCATGTTAGATGTGTAAGAAAAAGTAGCCTAATATATTCATATTTTTTTCAATCTAGAAAATAAATGTATAGTATATATATTTTATGTCGATAATATTAAAAAATATATATACGTGCAGAAAAACCATTCCTTTTTTTTTTGAAGAAAAAAATTAAATAAGACCAAAAGATTAATAAGGCCAGATTACCGTTTGGTGGTTCACCCGATAAAAGAGAAGCAACAAGGAAGGCTGCGTTATCTAATGTCTCTTGATCGTCTTTTTTGATATTAGATCCAAAGTCATACGCTGATTCAACATAGAGCATTAGACGCATTAATTTCTAGTAATATATAATTTAATGACATCATATTAGCCAAGTTAATGTATCTCACATGTGTTTTTGTAAACAATCGGTGGACATATCAACTTGACCTGTATCTCAAAATAATTACTCATGCTGTTAAAAAAATCAGTAGAGCTATTATAAGTGGGTTTCACCATGGTTACTTACATTTTTAAGACCCAAAACTCTCGCAAACTTAACTGAGCTGCAAACAGAATATAAACAAAATACGATAAGCGATAATGAAGTTTCTATGAATTATTTATACAAAACACAGAATACTATATATGTTCATGTAAGACGAACTTTTTCTCTTCAAAATATGGGTTAGAAGAAATGGAAGATATGTAACAATGCAAAACAACTCATGTGATATACAGTATAAACATTACTCAAAATAATAATCATCCTTATCATGCAGCCAGACTATAGTGGCCTTATGCTCTCCTTGAGGTGAAACATTAAAGTTATCTCCGTCTGCTTCATCTCTCCAACCTGCTGCCAAGATTTTACCATAAAATAATATTATTATCTAAACAAAATTGTTTTAAAAGTAATAATAGCCCACAACTTAATAAAAACTACAAACAGAGAAGAAAAAACAAGGAACATGCTCTAGGACATTTCAAAATAACATAACATGAAAAATTACTAAAATCATGATGTTTTCCAAAAAATAACTTGTTTGAGAATTCTTTGGAGAGAATGTAAAGGATAGAACTGTGTAAAATTTACCTAAGATGAAGAAAAGAAGACGAAGCAATTAATAAACTAACATAACATGAAAAATCAAGAAGGAAAGAAGACATACTAATTAAAGCGGCCTTCATGTTTTCGATGTACTCAGCAAATTTGTGTTCTATATTTTGAGAGAGGAGCTTCGAAACACCAGAGATGGTGAAAATATGTGAGGAACAATGTGTATTTATAACCCCAAAAAAGCAAAAGCATGATGTAAGAGAGAATATTCCATTCCTCTTTTTTTTGTTTTTTTTCACTAAATCAAAATGCCACTAATTTTATACGTATCATCCAAATTCAACTTATGAAGTGTACTACAGCTGGATCTTAAAGACCAATAATATTAATGCTTTGTTTAAGTTTTAGTTAAATTGGTAAATAACTATACTAATTAAAATACGTATAAATCTCAAAATTAGTAGAGATTTATATGTATTTTAATGTTGGATCTTAAAAATCGGTAATATACTTGGTGTGCTAAATACTGTATTCTAGGGCATGCACCTACGTACACATGTATATATGGAATATTTTACCATATATTTTTAGTTTAGTTGGGATACACATTTTGGAAAAATTGTAATATATAGTTAATATACCACAAAGAAAGAAGAAAAAAATTACGAGTATGTCCAGAAGATATTTATATGAGATGAGTCGTTTCAAATGAGTAAGTGAGTCATTATAATGAAGGTATTTAGGAAAACTTAGTCGCTTCAAATTTCTAAATTGAGGCATGAGTGTCATCCAAACTCAAAGAATACATTACACATAGGAAAATTACTAACAACTTTGAATCCCATAAATAGTATATGTATAGAGTTATAATTTAGGGAAACCACAATGAAATTAAAAGAGACTTTTGACTATGAAATGAAAATTGAAATATTTATAACAAGATGGGAGATACATGTATCTAAATTAAAGGTCAAAATGTTTGTTGGTCTCATTATCATATTAGTGTACCGTGTACTAATTAATGGTCCATCTCTTTGGCTTCCTAAATTATTCTTATGTTTGAAAAAACTGGCTTGACAAAAGCTAAATATTTTTTGCTTTTTTTTTGCAGTCTTGAAAAAGTGGCTTGAGAAAAAACTAAAACCACAACTTGATAACACCAACAGAAAAGGTGAAATAGCAAGAAGGAAGACAGTAAAAAAAAAAAACCCAATAAAAATAGATCAATCTGCAACCATATTAGTTAGTTCGAGTTATATTATTTCTCTATACAAATATATTATTTCTTCATAATTCTACTTTTCTTTTGATTCTAATTTAGCTAGTTCGAGTTATATATATTAATTAACATGGTAAATGGTTGAGTTAATTTGTGTAGTGAAAGCAAATTGATTAAACAATAATAAATAAATAAACTGTATAGACGTAATTCCAATATTGGTAATGTTTTGTTTTTGTGTGGTTTTTGATGTTAATATTAGTCATGTTTACCAGTAAGAAAAACGTAATGATAATTAGTTCCCATCCCTAGCTATATTAAAAAAGGTTGCAACAACTTGATAGCACCATCTGTTAAAAAGTGAAGAGTCAAGAAGAAAAAACAAAAAGGGAATGTATTAAGGGACAGAACTGTGGAATGTTCATATTAAGTACACAATGTGAACATGTGATATAAACGTTACTCAAAATAGCAATCATCCTTATCATGCAGCCAGACTATAGTGGCCTTATGCTCTCCTTGAGGTGGAACAAAAGGATCGCATTTGAAGTCACCTGCAATGATAGTTTGACAGTAATAATAGCCCACAACTTAATAAAATTTACAAAAGGAAAGGAAAAAAAGGAACATGCAAAATAACATAACATGAAAACAAAAAACAAAATCATGCTTTTTAAATAAATAAAGTTTGTTGGAGATTTCTTTTGATGGGAAATCGAAAAGAATAAAGAGGAGAGAAATGTGCAAAATACACTTAAGATCGCCAGTGGTGTGAATATATAAGAAAAATAATTAAACCCTCTCACAATAAGAAGAAGAAAGGAGACAAAGCAATAATTAGCATAATCAAGAAGGAAACAAGACATACTAGAAGTCTCCCACGATCGATGAAGTACAAAATCAACCCAAAAGCATGATGTAACAGAGAATATTCCATTTTAATTTGTTCTTCCTATTTAACTATATCAAAATATCACTAATTTTATACGTATCATCCAAATTGAACTTATGAAGTGTACTACAGCTGGATCTTATAATTTATATGTTTTGTTTGAGTTTTGGTTAAATTGAAAAATACTTATACAATTTAAAAAATAAATTACAATATCTATAGAAATCTATAAGAATTAGTAGATATTTTTACATGTAGATTATTGATGGGTCTTAAAAGCTAATAACATAATTTAACTTCTAAATTTAAATTAAGGAACCACAAAAGAAAGATAAAATAGTTATGAGTCGTTTCAAATGACTAAGGTCAAGATGATAATTAATTGGTGTACCGTGTACTACTAGGAGGAGAGTAATCATATATCAAAATTAAGGTCAAGATGTTCATTGGTCTCATCATCAAATTGGTTTATCATCTTTGGCTTTCTTAATGACTCTTGATTATGTTTGAAAAAACTGGCTTGACGAAAACTAGTTAAATACTTTTATTTTCTTTTTATCTCGAAAAAGAGGTTACCACAAACTTCATAACACTAACAGAAAAAGTGAAAAATCATCAAATTTCAAATTTCCATCCACAATTTTTATCCAAAGGAACACGTAAAGTTTAATAATTTCATGCATCTTTTTTTCGTATTTCCAAAACATTATTATATTTTCCAAAAAAAAATCATTACTACTACTATATAATTAATTAGAAACAATTTAATCAATTATTAAAAAAAATATTATTACTAAAGGTCCCAAAGCTTGTTGATTTTATAATCTCTTTTGTATCTGATTATTTCAAGTGCGAATTTTTTTGAATCCCCAAATTCTTTACTATATTCAAATCTTATGCAAAAGTCGAAGCTTTACACAAATTCTTTTGTTAATCTGTCCATGGAATTAACTAACAAATCGAAGCAGTCGAGTGTACTACGGACGTTGCACACAAGGTGTTCGACACAATTCCCCAATGCTCAAAACTGGGTCACGTGCCACTCACGTTATAAAAAAAGCGCAGCTTCTTTCGATACAGTTTCTGTTACTTTCGTTTACTTTTTTCCCCCGCGCTTCACAGTTTCTTCTCTCTGAGGAAAGAAAACAAAAAACCCAAGAAAGCTTCTGAGAGTCGTGTACTATGTAGTCTTCTTCTTCTTCTTCTTTCACGTAAGGCAAGCCCTATGCTAAAGATCACATCGCTAACGGAGAATACAACAAGGCCATGGTGATACTTGAAGATTTGGTTCGTGTCCATTGGGAATATCAAGACGCGTGGCGCCTTCGTCTCAAACAAGGTGAAATATTCTTACGTCTAGCGAAACAAACAGAGGAACCTAATGTGGAATTGACTTACGTTTTGGGAACCCTAGAGTGCTACTCGTTAGATGATAGGTTATATTCATTTTGTGCAAAATCACTCCACAAGTTGGCCAGGATGCTTGGCTCGGTATCGTATTACAAGAAGTGTTTGAAGAAAGCAAAACTAGCTTTATCTCTTACTCTCCCAGATGACTCCGATTCTGTTGCTAAGTTCATACTGTTGAGGGAAAAACATAAGGGAATGTTGAGTGTAATCAAAGATGCAGAGTCCAAGATCGCTTCTCCCGAGGCTCTAGTTGGCTCTGTTATGAAAACAAAACCTGAACCAAAAGTTTTGGAGTTAAAGAAAAGTCCAGACCCACACCCACGTGAGGATTTGGTTAAACGATTGAGGACGTATTGGCTGGGATTGGATGTTAAGGTGAAACGTGACTTTATGAAAGTAAGCATTGCAAAGCTTAAAAGTTTTGTTTTGGCGCAAGTTCTTGTGGAAAGTTTCAGAGAAGACGGAGTTGCTTTGGAGCAAGTTCTTGCTTCTGCAAAGAAAGACATGATATGGACATTCTGGATGTGTTGTTCGAATCACTTCTCGAGTGCTGAAGATTGTAAGAATCATCTTGAACAAGAACATGCTGCAGATTTTGTGCCAAAGGATAGAGTCCAGAGAATAGGGAAGGACTGGACTCGTAAGATTTCTGTTGGAGGTTGGGAACCAGTGGATGCACTAGCTGCCGTTGAGATGATCAAGGATGAGCTCGCCTATGTGAAATCGTTTGCAGCTAAATGTAAGAATGGATGGTCTGAAGAATGGCCTTTAACTGAAGATGAAGAGCGTGGTAAGTTACTCAAGGAAATCAAATTGATCCTTGTGTCGCTTTGTGACCATAAAACATTCTCATGTAGCGTTCGGGACTGGTTGATGCGTTTTCTGGTTAAGCATCTTGGAAAATTTGAAATTTCCAAACAGAGTCTTGTCGAATCTCGCCTACTGGAAACACCTCAGAGTATCTGTTTTCTGGAATGTCATGAACTCAATCAAATCCTGGAGTTTCTGAATAACATTAAGCGGGAAAGGGATGATGGTACATATCTGGTTTCCAGAGCAGTAGACAGTGTCTTGGGTCGAAATCGGGTTAAAGAAAAGATCGACTTTGACCCTCAGTTTTCATATCTGCTTCTGGATAGAAGACTGCTGAAAAGCAATAATATTCCGTTAAATGAGGATGCGACAATCAATGTTTATCCCAATGTTCACTACGCCACGGCACATGTTCAGGGAGTGTTATCTTTGCAAATAAGAATGCTTTCTCATAACCAAGAAGAACTGAATGATTCGTATTAATAAAATAAAAGTTACAGGAAAAGGATTATATAGTAAAACTATAACTTAGCACTACTTCCTAAATAACCTGCAACTTATTCAACTGCTCCTACAAGTCAGGAAGACACATTCCCATGACTTGACTACTTCAAACTTAATATAAAACACTTAAGACAATAACTAATATGACTTCATTTCCTCCCCTAAACTGAAAGTCTCCTTTCAGTTTACACTTCCTTCAAGCCAACACCCTTCCTGCTCCTGAGTTTCTCAAACACTTCAAGCTTCATTGCTTTTGTCATTATGTCGGAAACCTGATCCTGTGTACTGCAATAGCCGAGCTGAATTACTCCATCATTCACCAATATTCTCAAATAATGAAACCTGACATGAATATGCTTGCTCCTCCCATGTAACACTGGATTTTTAGACAACTTGATTGCTGAAATGTTATCGCAGAACATGATAGTACCTTCCTCTTGCTGAAAACCAATCTCACCCAAAATGTTTCTGAGCACACTGCTTGACAAGCCCCATAAGCTGCAGAAACAAACTCTGCTTCAGTCGTAGACAATGTGACAATTGGCTGCTTCTTTGAGACCCCTGACACTGCGCCTCCACCTAACATAAAAACGTATCCATAGGTGCTTTTGAAATCATCTGCATCTCCTGCATAGTCGCTATCCACATATCCAACCAGCTTTTGCTCACCACCATACTTGTACTGAATTCCATACTCTCGTGTACCCTGAACATATCTTAAGATCCTCTTTGCTGCTGCCATATGCTGTTCGTTTGGTTTCTCCATGTATCTGCTGACCAGATTTACTGAATAAATTAAATCTGGTCTAGTTGCAGTTAGATACCTTAAGCTCCCAACAAGCTGCTTAAACGTAGTTGCATTTACTTCTTCTCCAGCTCCTTCTCTTGTCAGCTTATTACCCGGTACCATTGGACTCTTAACTGCATTACACTCCTCCATACCATACTTCTTTAAAGTTTCCTCTGCATACTTCTTTTGACTAATGAAGATACCCTTCTCATCTTGAACAACCTTAAACACTCTAAACGCTTCTCGAGTGCTTCCCTCTTCCGTCTACTGACATCTTCCTGTCGTCTCCCAACTTCACTGTTCTCTTGAAGGTGTCATCTAACTCGATGAACCACTCTCTCGAACCACACATGTGATTACTGCAAGCCGAGTCGAGGAACCAGACCTGTTCCCCCTCATTCTTGACTTCCTCTATATGCGCCATCAGCAATAGATCTTATGTGCCACAAGTCATTTGTCTTCTCCATCACTTGTAAGCACCGACTCTCTTCTCCTATCTTAGCTTCTCTAACAATGGCAAATATTATGAACATCCTGTTTTTTGACATTGTTGAGTGCATTATCAACCTTTTTTCTCCTTTGTGCCATACTTCGCATGCCCCATCTTCAATTATGACTCTTAACCCTTTCTCCTGCAGCTGACCCACACTAAGGAGAATGTTCTTTAGCCCAGGCACAAGGTAGACGTCTGAGATTACCTGAATTCTCCCATTGATTTCAAGTCGTAGCTTCCCTCTTCCGTCTACTGACATCTTCCTGTCGTCTCCCAACTTCACTGTTCTCTTGAAGGTGTCATCTAACTCGATGAACCACTCTCTCGAACCACACATGTGATTACTGCAACCCGAGTCGAGGAACCAGACCTGTTCCCCCTCATTCTTGACTTCCTCTATATGCGCCATCAGCAATAGATCCTCATCCAGCTCTACATAGTTTGCTTCTTTGTCCCACTCTAGACACTCTGATTTGTAGTGCCCCCTCTTGTGACATTTGAAGCATTCTACATGATCCTTGTTTGCATTGCCTCGACCTCTTCCTTGATATCCACTTCTTCCTCTTCTTCTAGACGAATATCCTCCCCGGCCTATGGCATTGCTTACTCTCCATTGCCCTTCCACCTTAAGAGATTTCTCCTCTCCATCGTGTCTGACCATGTTCTGCTCATGAACCCTCAGAGAGCTCTGCAGACCATCAACTGTCATACTCCGGATATCCTTGGACCCTCAATTGCACATACAATGTATGTGAATTTCTCAGCTAAAGTTCTGAGAATCTTCTCGACAATCTTGGAGTCTGGCATATCTTCTCCAAGATTACGCATGTCATTTGCTACTTCCATTACTCTTGAGAAGTAGTCTTCAACTGTCTCTCCATAATTCATCTCAAGAACTTCAAAGGACCTTCTTAGCCTCTGCAGTTGTGCACTCTGCACCCTGTCGTTTCCTTGATACTTCTTCTTCATTGAATCCCACAGCTCCTTCGACGTATCTTTCTTGAGAATTGATTTCAGAATCGTCTGGTCAATTGAGGCAAAGAGATAGTTTTTCACCTTATGATCGGTGATTGTCTTCTCTGCAATTCTCTCCAGCAGCTCTGTTCTCTATGCCCTTGACAGAACCGTTCCTCTTTCTTGACTAGGTATTCCGGTTTCAATCAGATCCCACCACTCCTTGGATCTGATCAGATTCTCCATGAGCATCGCCCAATGCTCCTAGTCTCCATCAAACTTTGGTAACACCATCGCGTCTTTGTCACCCATTCTCTTAGGTTAGTAGCAATGGCTCTGATACCACTTTGTTATCTTTGCAAATAAGAAAGCTTTCTCAGAACCAAAAAGAACTGAATGATTTGTATTAATAAAATAAAAGTTATAGGAAAAGGATTATATAGTAGAACTAAAACTTAGCACTACTTCCTAAAAAACCTGCAACTTATTCAACTGCTCCTACAAGTCAGGAAGACACATTCCCATGACTTGACTACTTCAAACTTAATAGAAAACACTTAAGACAACAACTAATACGACTTCAGGGAGATGATATCGTATCTTGGTTAACTGACAACTATTCATTAGATAAGACCTTTTTCAGATCTATCAGGGAACACAATATTGATATGTGGGTAGCTGTTCTCAGAGCTGTTCAGTTCACATGTCGGAATTTGGGAACCAAACATGCAAAGAAAGCACTGGTCTTTGATTATGAAGCAGCTCTTACTGTGATCCAGAACATATGTATGAGCGAAGATGAAAGGAGAAAGAATCTGCAGGAAGATCAGTGGATCAGATATGCATGTCTTCTATGCGAGAGGTGTGAAGAAAGAGTCCCTGAAGATTCCCTCACTATAAGTTCTTGTGTGCAGTACGAAATGTTTTGGTAGGAGCATTGCATCCAACATTTGTTGTCCTCGATGTAGAAGACTGCTTGAATCTTATACGTGAGCAGAAAATTCTTAGTGACGATAAAGTGTTGAAGTCCATAGGACTTCTGAAATCAGTGGTCACCCACAAGGTTCATCCATGACTCTAATATTCTTCATTAACAGAATAACATATTCACCCAATCTTAATAAATTATCTACATGACTTGCAGGTTCTTCTAATCGATGCAACGATTTTGTTGATTGATAATTCAAGGAAAAGTTTGCTAAACAATCTCGTCAGGCTTTGTGTTTATGACAACCGCACCTATATCCTTCAACTGATGAAACCCTTCTTGTTGGTTATATACATACAGCTTTCTTTTCATGTCTGATTTGGCCTTTATATCGTTTCTTATATGTTTTTATGTCTCTTCTCATCTAGAATAAGATTCTAAATATGGAATCCAAAGCCAAGGCAGATGCAGTAGCAGTAGATCTTTTATTCGAGGAGGAGAAGAAGAAGTCACAGTCAAAGAAAAAGAATGATAAAAAAAACAAGGTCTTTCAATTTCTAAACTATTACTAGCAATATCAGTTTAAGTTCTCCGTTTGGATTTTGTTTCCTTACTTATAGGATTCCACTTTTCTGCTTTGTGTATATAATACCTATTCATTATTTCTTCTCAAATTGCTTATAAGAATGAGTGGTGCTCATGGTGTAACAGAGAACTTCAACGAGCAAGCCTTGTCCCCATGATAAGACTGTTGAATGGTAAGTATTTTTAGAGTCATTTTTGCATGCTAATAAACTGTTTTCGGATTTTCTCTGAGCAAAACGAGTTTTACATTGTACAGTAAGCTTTCTGTCAACCTTGAAGCGGAAAGTACATCTCCATCGGTGGAAGAAGATTCTATGGAACAAGAAGATGCTCTTGCAAGTGAGAGGGGTCGATTGGAAATTTTATCTAAAGTTGCTTAAACACACTTAGTTTGTATAAAGAATAACTCTCTTTATTGAATGTTTAGAAAATCTCTCAAAAACTAAACAACTTACAAACTCTCTTTGTGTTTCAATGATGTTTGATACAACCCATCAAACATATTTATAGGGAGCTCAACATAGCTTCCTATTCCTATTTTGATAATGGAAAACTACTCTTTTCCTAATCCTAAATAGAACTTTTCCTTTTCTCTTAACCCAACTTGGTTAAGGAAATCTTAGGCTGAATCTTCTAGAAGCTTACCCAACAATCACCCCCTTAAGCTTCGAGTCCTTCTTCGAGAGGTCTTGAACGCCGATAAAACTCCTCATCGTCTTGAACTGAATCCTTGCTAGGGCTTTTGTTAGTATGTCTGCACACTGATCTTCTCCTGGTACAAACTCCACTTCGATTTGCTCATTTTCAACACATTCTCTGATGAAGTGATAACGCTTGTTGATGTGTTTGCTTCTTCCATGAAAAACAGGATTCTTAGAGAGCTCTATGGCTAACTTGTTGTCGATGTATATGGTTGTCTTCTCACAATTCAGTCCCATAAGCTCACTCATCAAGTCTTGTAGCCATATAGCTTGCTTCGCTGCTTCTGTTGCGGCCATGAACTCGGCTTCGCAGCTAGACAAAGCGACTGTTCTCAGTTTCTGTGAACACCATGTAACTGGTGTTTCTCCAAGGTAGAACACATGGCCTGCAGTGCTCTTCCCATCATCAGGATCCGTGTTATAGCTGCTGTCACTGTAGCCAACTATCATTTGTGATCCTCCACGCTTAAATATTAGACCATACGATAGTGTTCCTTGCAAATATCTCAAAATTTGCTTCAATGCTGCCACATGTGACTCTCTTGGGTCTTGCATATATCTACTCACTACTCCAACTGAGAAAGCGAGATCTGGTCTAGTGTGTAGGAGATACCTTAAGCAGCCAATCCTCCGACGATACATGGTAGCGTCTTCTACCGGTTCTCCTTGTGTTTTAGACAATTTTAATCCAAATTCCATCGGAATATGTGTCAGATTACATTGATCCAAGCCTGCTTCCTTGAGAATCCTTTTTGCATATGCTTCTTGTTTCAACTCGATGCCATCTTTTCCTTGATGTACTTCAATGCCAAGGTAGTAGGTGAGTAGTCCTAAATCTGACATTTCGAACTTGGACTCCATACTAGCTTTGAACTCTTGAATCACTCCCAATGAGTTTCCTGTGACAAATAGATCGTCAACGTATACAGCTACAAGAAGAAACTTCTCCCTGTCTACCTTCCGATACACTGCACTCTCCTTGTAGCACTTCTTGAAGTTCAAACCTCTCAAGATTTGATCAAGCTTTGTGTTCCACGCTCGTGGAGCTTGTCTTAACCCATATACAGCTTTGGAAAGTTTAAAAACCTTATGTTCTTCTCCCTTCTTTTCAAAGCCTTCTGGTTGAGACACATAGACGTCTTCGTTTAGTTCTCCGTGCAAAAACGCCGTCTTGACATCGAGGTGGTGGATTTCCCATCCGCGAGAAGCAGCAATTCCCACAAGTAGCCTTATTGTCTCAACTCGAGCTACCGGTGCAAATACTTCATCAAAATCAATCCCTGATTGTTGTACATAACCTTTTGCAACTAACCTTGCCTTGTATTTGTTGATGGAGCCATCTGTGTTCCTTTTAATCTTAAAAATCCATTTAAGACCAATGATCTTGACACCTTGTGGTTTTTCAACTAAGAACCAGGTCTTGTTCTTGTTAATTGATTTTATTTCTTCCACACAAGCGTTTGTCCACACTGTTAACTCCTTTGCCTCTTGATAGTTAACAGGCTCGTCATTGAGAGAGAGAAGCAGCTTCTCACACTCTGTATTAGCAAGAAGAAGGTAGTCATTAAGATATCTTGGTCGGTTTATTTGACGGACTGATCGTCGACGCTGTGGATATCCAATTTCTTCTTGCTGTACTTGTACATTGTTCTCCTCGCCCAAGTCATTCTCGACTTCTTCTTGCTCAGAATCACTTAATGTATCAGTTTCGGTTTCTTCCTGTTCTTAGTTCTGTTCTTGTTCCTGTTCTACATTACCAATGATTGCAGGTCCTTCTCCAGCATCAATAATTTCACCCCATCGCAGTTGGAACATACCTGGATCTCTCATATATCTATGTTCCGTTTTGTTCCAGCTCCAGCCTGTACTTTCATCAAATACAACGTCGCGGCTGACAACAACCTTCCGTGTTGTTGGATCATAAAGTCGATATGCCTTGGATTCTGGCTCAATCCCAAGGTGTACTAATGGTTTTGATCTGTCATCGAGCTTCTTCTGGTTTGTAGCCTGAATTTTCGAATATGCCAAACAGCCAAACACTTTTAAATGCTCAATGTTTGGCTTCACTCCTCGTAAACACTCATATGGAGTCATACCCTCAAGCGCTCTTGTTGGTATCCGGTTGATCAGATGAGTAGCATGCCGAACCGCTTCTCCCCAAAGATAATTTGGTACCTTCATTGCCTTAAGAGTGCTTCTTGTCATCTCCATTAGAGTTCTATTTCTTCTTTCCACAACACCATTTTGTTGTGGTGTGTAAGGGGCTGTAAGTTGTCTCTTGATACCGCTTGTATCACAAAACTCATTGAATTCTCTTGAAGTGAACTCTCCTCCTCTATCAGTTCTTAGAGTTAAGATAAAACTCCCAATCTCCTTCTCTACCAAGCTTTTAAACACCTTGAACCTCTCAAGGGCTTCACCTTTCTCTTTTAAGAAGATAGTCCACATATATCTTGAAAAATCATCTATAATAACAAACACATATTTGTTATTAGCCAAGGTTGAAGGTGCGATGGGACCACATAAGTCAGCATGTAGAAGCTCCAATGGCTGTGAAACTCGAAACAATGAGGCCTTGGGGAAAGATTGATGAGTTTGTTTTCCAACTAAGCAAGACTCACACAATCTTTTCTCTTCTCTTATCTCCAGCAATCCTTGTACTAACTGTTGCTGGGACATCGTCTTCATTGTTTTAAAACTAATATGTCCCAACCGAGCATGCCACTTCCAAGCTTCATCTGCAATACTCGAATGTAGACATATTGGTCTTCCTATTTGCAGCTTAATCTTGTAGAGCCTGTTTGGTGATCTTGTAACTTTCACCAGCAATCTTCCTATAGGATCATGGACTGTAAGGTAGTCTTGTCTCATCCTGACATCACAACCAACCTCTGTAGCCTGTCCAAAACTCAGAATATTGCTTTTAAGAGAGGGAATGTAGTAGATGTCTGAAACCAGAATTTGTTCACTTGTTTTACTCTGAAAGAGAATCGCTCCTTTTCCTGCAATTTCTACACAAGAACCATCACCGAACTTCACTCTTCCCTTGATGTTCTCATTGAGCTTCGAAAAATACTCTGTATGGCCAGTCATATGGTTACTTGCCCCATTGTCAAGATACCACAAGTCATCTACTTTGTTGCTAGTCTCATAGTTTTTCGGAATCACCTTTTCTTCATTCAAAAACACAATCTCATGCAAATAAAGAGCTGCATCCGCATTCTCTGTCTCGATTTTATTTGCTTCTCCTTGTTATTGTTGTCGATCATGACATGTAGAAGCATAGTGTCCTAGCTTATCACACCGATAACAAACCACCTTCGACCGATCCTTCTTATCTTTTGAATCATTCTGGTCTCCTTGATTTGTTTGTTCTTGTGAATAGCCTCTGCCTCTGCCTCTTCCTCGTCCTCTGTTTCCTCTGCCACCTCTGCCTCGTCCTCTACCTTGCGAACCCCAGGTGTTTTGCGAGTTTGCAAATAACAGCTTACCCTGAGTATCTTCGTGATCCTCCTCATTAAGAATCCGCTCTTCATAGGCCTTGAGTCTCCCTATGATCTCCGCGAAGCTTGTTCTCTGTAAATCCAAAACTTGTTCAAGAGATGCTATAATCTGAATGAACTTGTTCCTTGGTAGACTATTGAGAAACTTCTTCACAAGTTTTGCTTCCTCGATTGTCTGTCCAAGAGAAGCCGCTTTTGATGCAATCTCCGATAGCTTGCTTGAAAAACTATCGATTGTGTCTGACTCCTTCATCTTGATTCTCTCAAATTCAGACATAAGGGTCTGAAGCCTTGCTTCCTTGACTCTTTCTGCACCATGATGACGAGATTGGATGGCATTCCATATCCCTTTAGGAGAGTCTTGTTCACCAACTTGCAAGATAAGAGCCTCCGGGATAGCTTGAAACAATAATCCTGTCGCGATATTGTTTAGGTCAGGATCCGCTGATCCTGGTTTGATTGTATCCCATACATGGTAGATCTTCAATAAGATTTTCATCCTCATTGACCATACCGTGTAGTTAGAGGGAGTTAGCATAGGAAATTGAATCGATGGTGGAGTAAACTCCTTCGGACGTGCTGAGCTTGCGTCTGACATGGCTCGGGGACGACGGCTGTACGTACGCAAGATCTTCGTCTCAGTTTTTCACAGGTCACAGGTTCCAGGGCTATGAATAACCTAACGCTCTGATACCAAATAAAGTTGCTTAAACACACTTAGTTTGTATAAAGAATAACTCTCTTTATTGAATGTTTAGAAAATCTCTCAAAAACTAAACAACTTACAAACTCTCTTTGTGTTTCAATGATGTTTGATACAACCCATCAAACATATTTATAGGGAGCTCAACATAGCTTCCTATTCCTATTTTGATAATGGAAAACTACTCTTTTCCTAATCCTAAATAGAACTTTTCCTTTTCTCTTAGGCTGAATCTTCTAGAAGTTACCCAACATTATCCAATACTCAAAATCAAGAGGACGCTACTCAAAGATGACCCTGGTTGATTAAAAGCTTCTGAATTGACTAATAATTTAAATCATATTGTTTTGAGATGCATAATTCTTTCTCTTTCATTCGCCATTTTCAAGATATGCTAAACATGCTTGGAGAAGATTCATCGTCGACACATTCGGGGTCAACACTTGGAGGTGCTGCAGCCATATACAGTTCAGCTTTTGACATGACGCTGAAGGTAAAGTAGTTACCAATCAAAACAAGATTTAATACCTAAACTCTCCTCTTCTGATTCAACTCATTCTATATCTCTTCACGTCCTTTTGATAAGTTCACAAAAACATGTGGTATTGCAGGCTCTCTTGAACATTAAGGTTCTCAAAGTAGATTTGATGAACAATATGCAACCATTTCAAGCGCACTTGGAACAACAAATTCCTACTCCACTACAACATGTATTTACTGCTTTGGTGTCAGAGGAGATAAAAAATGAGAGAGTCTACAGTTTTCTATTGAGCGACTTACTTACTTCTGTAGAAGAAGTTATATCCATGGTTTGTGGGGAGAAGATATGCTTTCGAAGAACTGTATTATAATTTTTTTTTGTCCATAAGTGAAATTGTTATTCTAAACTTTCCTATGTTTTACTTTTTGCAGTCTAGTGATGCTGCTAAGGTAGTTGTGGCCATCCTTGAGTTTTGGTGTTGCTGGAAAATTCCAGAAAGAGAAAGTATGGTCACTCGCCTTTTCACGTTGGTGGGGAATGAAAGAATGAGTTGTCGAAAATGCAGAAGGATTACAAATTATCCAGAGCAAAGTTCTCCTGTTCTTGTTATGGCTGCAAATTCAATCAGAAGGTATCGTTTATTTCTCTCTTTTAGCTTTCCTGCAGAAACTGGTACATCCTCTTATAAAACTGTTATGTGCTTAAATATATGCAGTGTGCTCTTGAGAGTATAAGTTTTGTGGACATACTTAGGGTGATTTGCATGGTATATCAAAAGTCATGTGACATTGAACAAGGAGGTTGTGGAGAGTCAAACTTTGTTCATCACATTATAAGTAGATGCCCACCTTCTTCACAATCGGTAAGTTTTGACCACCATGATTGTGATCTTATGTTTTTATCTCATTTACAATGCTTATAATAACACTTTGTTGGTGTTTGGTGGATCTGCAACATCAGTGTTAGAATGGAAGAAGAGTGAAACAGAAAAAGAAATATCTGAAACAACAAAGGCTTTCGACTGTGAGATGGATATCAGCAGGCTATACGTAGGCTTAGAGCCAAACACTAACTTATTGTCTTATTGTTCTTCTGTATCTATCTGAAACAGGGTCACAAATGTTTGTCTTATTGTTCTTCTGTATCTATCTGTTACAGTCTGAAGACTCTGAACCTATGTTATGCAGGTTGGTTGTGGTGAAGAAGAAGAACACGTTTGTCTCGCTTATGAAATTAACCGGTGGGTCAATCTCAAACGACAGTCTTTAGCAGGAGAGTTAAGACAAAACAGTTTCCCTTTGCCTTCCTTGAGTTAAATTGAGAATTTAGATAGGGCAGACATGATTGACACCGTTTTGTGATGCTATAGGATGTTGGTGACTGGAATGATGTGATCAGTTTCTTTGGAGAAAGGAAGGTTCGACCAGAGATTCTGTTTTATGAAGCTGTCCAATCGATGGCTTAGCAAGTGTGTAAATATGGAAAAACCGAACATTGATGTTTGTAAATAGATATAGTCGGCCAGAGTTTGTTTTGCCAACTAAAACTTACTTACTAACGCAGTAGATATGATAACAGTTGAAAATCAATGCGTGTAATAATAGGAGATATTAAACCAGATTCTACGAAATAAGTTCCCCAATATCCAATAACTCCAAAAAGAATTAATTTTGTGATGAATTATAAAGTGTTTATGGCCTCATGCATTTGACAAGAACATCGACGAATCGCTGGTATATATGTTGCTCTATGTACATTTTCTCAACCTTTTTGCGTCCTTCACTCCCCAATTGTAGCCTTTTGTCTGGATTTCTAAGTAGAAACAAGAGATTATGAGCCAATTCCTTGTTACCTGGTCGTCCCATCGAGTGAAGTAGGGAGAGGGGCTTTGCACGGGAGGGAGAGACCAGAGGAGGGAGAGAGAGTAACACCGGAGCTGCATACCAGAGATGATGCACTTCAATGGCTCTCTCGGGAGTGAAGATCAGTGGATCAGATATGCATGGGCGAGCCAGAGAGAAAAGAAAACTAGGGCGAACGCATCTTTTGATTTAATTTTACAATGTTGGTTTAGTGGGGCAATTGATGCAAAATTGGTCCACAGCTGTGGAATGGTAGATATTTAATTTTGATGATTGGGATAGCTTCAGTTCCAACCAGAATTTGACCTCGTCGGTTACGTTACGGTAGGAGCGACTTCATGACCATTTGTCCAAGGCTACACATTGGCATAACCTAAGAAACTTAGAGAAAATATGTTCAAACAAAAAATGGTATATATATATCTATATGATGTTTATATTATATACCTTTAGTATGGTACGAGTAAGACTTCTCCAAAGCCAGCCTCTGTAAGGGACACAACAATTTTTTCATTATATTTTGTGAATTATGTTTACTCAATAACACACTATTTGATACCACATAATTTTAACGATAACCAATATAATTTCAAAACTACATTGATCAATAACAAAAAAAAAAGAAAGACAATATGACTATTATATCCTTTTTTCTTAAACTATGACTACTATATCCATTTCTTATATACAATTATCCATTGAAAAAGAGTAAAATTAGTTCAAATCGCCATTGAGATTGATTTTAATTCATATCCATGGGCTGATGAATTAAACTAGGCAGAGAAAGGTTAAGAATAATTTTATTTATTTATTATCTGTCTCCATTTATTTTTATTAAAAAATAATTTGTAAAGAAATGAACCTTCACGAGGTATAATCTCCAAAATAAAGTTATTGCCTTAATTGATCATAGACTTGTGAGAGAAGTAGTAAGTTTGTTTTAGTGGCGTAGGTGGAGAGTTGAAGTACGCAACTTAAGATTATCACCTTTTTCAGCTATAAATGGAGATGTTTAGAAGAGGTTTTCTTACATTCACACAAAATTCTTTCACAATATCGCATTTTTATAATTTTTTCATCTTTTTCTTTCTTTTTTTTCTTGAGATCTTTGTGAGAAAAAATGGCTAATGTTGGAAACACTAGTGTGTCTACTCGTCGTGAAGAGCTGGATCGTGAGATGAAGGAGTTGAAAGATGAGGCTGAGAAGATCTTCGCGGAGAAAATCCAAATTCCTCATCTAACTTCTCGACTTGATGTTCATACAATTAACGAGGTCAAAAAGATGGTCATTGATAAGAAAGTGAAGTTGTTAGAAATCTTCGAGAAGATGAAAGAAGTTCAGAAGAAGAATGAGGAAATCCAAGAGTAATAGGTTACTTTTATAATTCCAGAGTGAAGCTCTCTTATAAATAAGTAAATGAGATATTGATCTTGAGGGCGAGTGAAATATATAGTAAACATGTTAATTTTAATTTTTCTTGAACTATTTAAGTCAGGAGACTTTCTTGTAAGTAAAATAATTGGGAAATTGTTATCTCTAAACTCATCTCTGATGAGTTTTATATCCCTATAATATATATGCATGTTTGGTTCTGCATTTCTTCTCTTCTTGTTCCTTATGAGTCACACACTCTACAATTGAAACATATATTCTCATTTCTTGATCGTTTATCGAGTTCTTGGAAGATACCCAAAAAAGATTTGTCTTAATCACAATCAGAAGTTTAACTCTTGAGGTTTTTAATATTCTAGCTATATATGTTTAATCTTACAATTTCTTAGAAATTAAAAAAGATTAAAATAGTTCACCAACGATGAAGTGATCTTGAGACCGATGAAATGAATCGGGGACAAGAACAAAACACTACTCTTTTGTTTTTATTTCATTTCGTTACATGTCTATTGAAAATTTCAAAAATAAAATAAACTCGTGGAATATTACAAAAAATAAATTAATTAAAACATTCTTGGTAACAAGTTTTCCTTTGTCGTAATTATTAGATTCATTGTTTTCCTTTGGCAATAGGATCCCGTAATCATGAACTCATATAATCATCAACTCATATTAAAAAAAAAAAAAAAAAATAGGAGACCAAAGGTATAAGGCAAGTTTACCATTTGGTTGTTCACACGATAATTTAGGGAAACCACACAGAAATTAAAAGAGACTTTTGTCTATGAAACAAAAATTGGAGTATTTATAAGAAGGTGGGAGATAAATGTATGATGTATATAAATTAAAGGTCAAAATGTTCGTTGGTCTGATTACCATATTAGTGTACCGTGTACTAATTGATGGTCCATCTCTTTGGCTTCCTAAATTATTCTTATGTTTGAAAAAACTGGCTTGACAAAAACTAAATATTTTCTGCTTTATTTGCAGTCTTGAAAAAGTGGCTTGAGAAAAAACTAAAACCACAACTTAATAACAACAACAGAAAAGGTGAAATATCAAGAAGGAAGAAGTAAAAAAAAAAAAAAAAAACCCAATAAAAAATAGATCAATCTGCAACCATATTAGTTAGTTCGAGTTATATTATTTCTCTATACAAATATATTATTTCTTCATAATTCTACTTTTCTTTTGATTCTAATTTAGCTAGTTCGAGTTATATATATTAATTAACATGGTAAATGGTTGAGTTAATTTGTGTAGTGAAAGCAAATTGATTAAACAATAATAAATAAATAAATAAACGTATACATACAGCAAGACAATGCGTCTTTAGCCCGTAACTGTTTTGTTTTTGTGTGGTTTTTGATGTTAATATCAGTCATGTTTACCAGTAAGAAGAACGTAATGATAATTAGTTCCCATCCCTAGCTATATTAAAAAGGTTGCAACAACTTGATAGCACCATCTGTTAAAAATTGAAGAGTCACGAAGAAAAACAAAAAGGGAATGTATTAAGGGACAGAACTGTGGAATGTTTATACACCAAAAAGGTAAGGTAATATGGAGTACACAATGTGAACATGTGATATAAACGTTACTCAAAATAGCAATCATCCTTATCATGCAGCCAGACTATAGTGGCCTTATGCTCTCCTTGAGGTGGAACAAAAGGATCGCATTTGAAGTCACATGCAATGATAGTTTGACAGTAATAATAGCCCACAACTTAATAAAATTTACAAAAAAAAAAAAAAAAAAAGGAACATGCACTAGAACATTGCAAAATAACATAACATGAAAACAAAAAACAAAATCATGCTTTTTAAATAAATAAAACTTGTTGGAGATTTCTTTTGATGGGAAATGGAAGAGAATAAAAAGGAGAGAAATGTGCAAAATACACCTAAGATCGCGAGTGATGTGAATATATAAGAAAAATAAACCCTCTCACAATAAGAAGAAGAAAGGAGACAAAGCAATAATTAGCATAATCAAGAAGGAAACAAGACGTACTAGAAGTCGCCATGTATTGATTAGAAGAACTTGACTAGCTTTCTTAATGCTCAGCAGATTTGTGTTCTATATTTTTGAGTAGTGTTTGGACAAATTTTTACCGTTTCGTATGTGAACAGTTCGACGGAATGAACGCAAAAACATCAATAAATCAATATCAACACTCCTTGTGGGATGACCTTAGAAGCCATGCATGGCTCTTCCCTCATATGAATAATATTGACTCCTAATATTACTAATATTAATTTACTAATATTAATTCACTAATATTACTTTTTTCTACATAATTACTTCACTAATATTAATTTACATAATTGCTCATGCTATTTTTAAAATGTTAAATTGTTAATATTAGTCATGTACATCTATGAAGAACGTAATATGATTAAATCCTACAATTTACTTCAAATATTGATAGGAAATGAGTAATTCAGATGATTAATCAAGTGAGTACAAATTTCAAATTTCAAATTTCCATTGTTTATTCAAAGGAACTTTAATATTTCCATGCATCTCGGTATATCATGCGCTTCATGTAAACTTCTGATTATTTATTAATTGGTTCAGTTATGATTCATCATTCATCCTTTGCACATTTTGGTGGGTTATAATTAAAAAGAAAAAAAAATAATATTATAACCATGCTTTTAATTAATTACTAGGGGATATTACAACATGGGATTATATTTATATTTAGTAATTTGTTTTTTTTTTAATTTTCCTTTTTCCTGTTTCAGTTAGGTATTTAAACTTATTTTCCAAGTTTATATAGTGTTTATTAATATATTTGTGGTTATACATTAATTCAGTCTTTTGATTGAGTACATACTTTGCATAATATAACTACTTTCGAATCAGACACACATCAATATTGAATAGTAGCTATATAAGAGGATATATCTTCCACAATATAAGATAGTAGGTTCGTAAGAGATTAAGCACACATCAATATTGGAATATAGTTTTTTTGGTTTGTGTTTTAAGATAGATTAAAAGCAATAATAATTATTTGTGTTTCTGAATGTTTAATAACCAAATTAAACAATAAGAAAAAAGAAAAAAAAAGAATAGTAACATTAGACATGACTTATAAAGTGATGGAGGAATCCTACTCCTTCATTAACCCCTTTAACCATTTATTGTATTTAACCTGTAAACCAAAATAGAATAAATATAGAGTTAGTAGTATATATATTAGTCAAACAAAATTATAATATACCTCGTTACAGGTTTCACACCTCCATCTTGGTTTAACCCGCGGTACACCGCAGATTTTTTTTTATTAAGATCACTAAATTTCAATTTGTAACTGTTAGTTAGTTTTATACGTTTTATTTGATGTTTAAGATTGTATAGTTGTATTATGATTGTTAACTCTACGATTTAATTTGTGGTATACCGCACGACAATTTATTTTTGTTATAAATTAATCTATAGTACTAATATCATTTTACAGTAGAACCTCCATAAATTAATACTCGGTTAATTAATAATTTCTATAAATTAATAAATTTCTTCGGTCCCAAGTCGGGATTAGTGTTATTTTGGACACAATTCGATAATATAATAAGATAATAATTTTTTTGAAAATCTTTTGTAAATATATAGTCCCATCAATAATATAAATTAATAATTATATAAATTTATCTAAATATATGTATATATATACATATTAATTTTTATTAGAGTTTATTTTTAATATTTTTACTATATAAAAATATTTGAGTGCTATCTTCAAACATGATAATTGTTATTTTCCTTGTAATTGATTTTATAAAAATATTAGTTATAACAATTTTGTTTTTTTTTACCAAATTAAGAAAATCTCTCTATAAATTAATAATTATTAATTTATCGATAAATTAAAACCTCTATAAATTAATAGGTTTTCATGGTCCCAACTTTATTAATTTATAGAGGTTTTACTGTATATTGTTAAGTTGTTGTACTTGTTGTTTATAATAATTATGTATATAGAGGTGTCATGTGGGTCCACATTTTTTTTCTTTGACCACAATAAGACCACGGTCATTAAAGTTATTCCCAAATATGTCTCCGACATAAATTTTATATTAATTATTCTAAATATTTAGTGGCAAAGAAAAAAATAATATTAAATTAATTTATAATATTGATATTTTGTTAATATCTTAATTTTTATACAATAAATTTCTTCACATTATCAAATATTTCACATATTATATTCACATAAATATGTTAGAATATTATTTATATATAATATATTTATTTTAATCATCTATTTGTAGTCTTTGGGACGATCCGTCAAACCGCATATGTACCTAGCTAAAACCTTTAATTCGCATAGACTTAACCGTGAAGACCGTCTTTTAACGGGCTTAATATTTTGTCTATACCCACTCCGTCGTAGTACTATCTAGGATATGTACATGTGGATTAAGTGTTGTGTTTGCTCCTATTTTGACTTAGAACCTTACTCCTCTAATGGAAAGTAATAAGAGATTAATATAAAGCCTCGTTTGTCAAAAAAAAAAAATATAATGTATAGAATGAGCAATTAAAGAAGAGAGTTGTTATTTGAATATTGTACACTACGAAGTTCGTTTACCAGATCAAATTGACAAATTCTGGATTTGTTTACGTCTCGGAACTGAAGCTCTAAATTGGAAGTCACATAAGTACGTATGAAAATATACACTGATGTAATAGATTTATATGTTGAGAGTGTCTAGTGTTAGACCTGAATTTGAATGTGACTGGAATGGTTGACACTGAAATATAATTCTTTGTTGCTTATGAAATGGTACTATATATGATTTTTTTTATATTTTCCACTCAATCTTTCAGCTTCAGCTTTGATGTACTTACTAGATTAGAATCCGCGGTACACCGCGGGGCAAATTATTTATAACTAAAATAAATGAATGATAAACTGTATTTGTTGGTTAAATATGTTATAATTATATAATAATTGTTAATTTTATGGTTTAAAGCATATAATACCGCAATATAATTTATTTGTCACATAATATTTATTTAATCAACATATGTTTGCTAAACAACATATGTTTACAAAACAAGAGTTTGTCGTCTCTGACATGGATGGCAAAAAACAGGTCGAGGTTCCAAAGGGGATTTTTGAGGGTGCAAAGCCCCTTTTGGAGGATTTTCTCATTGGTACGTTTCTTAACGCTTCAGCGCCTCATGTGGGGAAAATACACATGATCGTAAACAAGATTTGGAGATTAGGGGATCAGTCATCGCTCATTGACGTCTATGCAGTTAATGAGACAAAGGTCAAGTTTCGCATTCGGACTGAAGCAATGAGGCATAGGGATTTAAATAGGGGGTTGTGGAACATCGCTGGTATTCCTATGCTTCTTTCTAAGTGGACACCGTTTGAGGAGGAAGCCCAACCTGCAATGCAATCTGTTCGATTATGGGTTGTGATGAAGAATATTCCACCACCTATGTTTACTGACAAAGGGCTGGAGTTTTTGGCTAGTGCAGTGGGAACACCGGTTAAGCTTCACCCTAAGACAGAAGCATGCTCCGATTTTGATGAAGCACAACTCATGGTGGAGGCGGATCTTACCAAGGATTTGCCAGACGAATATCACCTTGTGGGAGATGAAGAGGGGGAGTTGGATGTCGTTATTAAATATTTGTATCCTTGGTTACCTCCAAGGTGTAACCAATGCCATAAATGGGGTCATTTGCGGGCTGACTGCCGCACTAGGTCCATGGCGGTAACGGCTACTTCGGGAGAGTCTGCTGCAATCCATGAGAATGTCACTCCCAAGGAAACTACTCCTCGTGTGGTGGAGACACAACACCAGGCCTCGGTTCCTACTGAGATTAGTGGTGCTGTATCTAAGGGACAAACTACATCAGTTGAGATCGAAAATCAATGGATCACTCGTAATAAGCCAAGTGGTAGTCCAGGCAAAAAGCAATCTGCTTTGCTGTTTGGGAATGGCTCTCTACTTTCTAATTCTTACTCAGCTTTGTCTGAGTCAGGAGATGGGGAAGCAGCAGAGACCTTGGGTCGAACTAGTGCGGTTGTTGGCACGGAGAACGTCATCGCATCTGCAGGGAGCACTGACAATGCTGCCGAGGATACTGGCAATGTTGCCCCAGAGACAACGGAACCAGGGATATTGGGACCTTTAGGGAAGAAACCTCCAGCTAAGGCGCTTGTTCCAGTGCGTCAGATTCAAACTCGAGGCTCTACAGCCTCGGTCAAGCCTAAGCCTACCGTTTCTACTCACTCCAACAGGGAGCAGAGTAGACGCCCCACCAACTGATATTTTAATGTCGGGTTTCCTATGGAATGTCCGTGGTTTTAATAAAGATTCAAAGCATTCTGTAGTGAAAGATTGGATGATGCAGTCTAACTTCCAGTTTGGTTGTATCATTGAAACGAGGGTTACAGAGAGGAAAGCAGAGAGAATTGTGGAGAGAGTTTTTCCGGGTTGGTCATTCCTCTCGAATTATGATTCTCACAGGCTTGGTAGGATTTGGGTAGTGTGGAGTCCAAGGGTTCGTTTGACACCTTGTTTTACAAGCTCTCAAATGATCACTTGTTCTGTCTTGATGGAAGACCTGGAGGAAGAGTTCTTCGTGTCTTTTGTTTATGGTTTTAATCTTGTGGCTGATAGAAAGCCTCTATGGGAAGATCTGAAAAATCACCATGACTCGCCTATGTTTTCAAATAAACCATGGATGATTTATGGCGATTTTAATGAAATTCTGAAGGCGGAGGAACACTCTTGTTATGATATAGATCCATCCATACCGGTGGGGATGAGGGATTTTCAAGAAGTAGTTTCTTATTGTTCCTTGAGTGATATGCAGTCTCATGGGCCATTATTTACTTGGTGCAATAAACGAGATGATGATGAACTTATCTGTAAGAAACTTGATCGGGTTCTCATCAATGACTCATGGCTTGCTGAATTTGTGCAGTCTTACAGTGTGTTTGAGGCTGGGGGATGTTCTGACCATCTCCGGTGTAGAATTCAGATTGGTGCGGAGAAGCAACACAGGAGAAAACCTTTTAAGTTTACAAACGCTTTGGTTTCTGATACAAAATTTTTGCCACTAGTTCAGGCTCACTGGGACACCACAGAGACTCTGTTTCATTCCACTGCAGCAACTTTCCTTTTTTCCAAGAAGCTGAAAACTCTAAAGCTGGCAATCAAAAATCTGAGTAAGAGTCGCCTTAGAGATCTATCCAAGCAAACTAAAGCAGCCTTTGAACGTTTATGTAAACTACAACTTGAGGTTTTTCTAAACCCCACGGGTTTGGCAATAAAGGATGAATCAGATGCTTATCACAAATGGCTGCACCTTTCGGGCTTAGAGGAACGTTTTTTGAAGCAACGTTCTAAGTTACATTGGTTGAAGGTGGGGGATGAGAATAATAAGGTGTTTCATAGGGCTATAAATATTAGACAAGCGAGAAATGCGATGAAGGAGATACTGCACCCTGATGGTGTAATAGTTGATTCTCAGGAAGAGATAAAGGCGGAAGCAGAGAGATATTTTCACGAGTTTCTTACACATAAACCAAGCTATTTTACGGGCAGCTCGGAGGAGGAGTTGAAAAACCTCTTGTCCAATCGTTGTTCAGAGACTGAAAAGGCCCAACTTGTGAGCGAGGTTACGGCAGAGGAAATCAAGTCGGCGTTATTTGCCATGCCACATGACAAAAGCCCGGGTCCTGATGGCTATACGGTGGAGTTCCTCAGGGAGACATGGTCAATTATTAAGGCAGATTTTGTGGTGGCTGTTCAGTCCTTTTTCATCTATGGATTCATTCCAAAAGGAGTGAATACAACCATTCTTGCCCTTATACCTAAAAAGACAGAGGCTCAAGAGATGAAGGATTATCGTCCTATTTCTTGCTGTAACGTATTATACAAGGTGATATCAAAGATTATTTCTAACCGGTTGAAGCTACTCCTCCCACACTTCATTGCTCCGAATCAGTCAGCGTTTATAAAGGGCCGACTTCAAATGGAAAATGATTTGCTGGCTTCAGAAGTTGTCAAAGACTATCACAAAGAAACTGTATCTCCCAGATGCTCTTTAAAGATAGACATTTCTAAGGCTTTTGATTCAGTGCAATGGTCTTTTTTGCTCAACACACTCTCTGCTTTAGATTTTCCTCCACAGTTTATCCGGTGGATTGAACTCTGTTTCACAACAGCATCATTTTCTGTTCAGGTGAATGGAGAATTGGCAGGACTGTTTCGAAGTGAGAGAGGTCTGAGGCAAGGTTGTTCATTGTCCCCATACCTATTTGTCATTTGTATGCATGTTTTGTCTACTTTACTTGACAAGGCGGGTCTGGAGCAACGTATTGGGTATCATCCTCGATGTCATAAACTGAAGCTGACACATTTGTGCTTTGCCGATGACATATTGGTATTCACTAATGGTACGAAAAGCTCTATTGAGGGTATTCTTCAACTGTTTGACAGGTTTGCAGTGATGTCAGGACTGTCAATCAGCCTAGAAAAATCAACCCTATATATGGCAGGGGTAAGCGAGAGTGAAAGGGACGACATTCTTCGCTCTTTCCCGTTTGCATCAGGTAGCCTACCTGTCCGTTATCTTGGCTTGCCACTCCTCACTAAGCGGATGACAACTGCAAATTACAGTCCACTCTTAGAGCGAGTCCGGGAGTGCATTGGTAGTTGGACGGCTCGGCATTTATCTTTTGCTGGTCGCCTACAACTGATTGCTTCAGTCATTCATAGTTTAACAAGTTTTTGGATGTCTGCCTTTCGGCTCCCCAGCTCTTGTATCCGCGAAATTGATAGCCTATGCTCTGCATTTTTGTGGTCTGGTCCAAAGTTAAACACAAAGAAGGCAAAAGTTGCATGGTGTGATGTTTGTGCTCCCAAGGATGAGGGTGGTCTAGGCATGCGCTCTCTCATGGAAGCAAATAAGGTCAGCTGTTTGAAACTTATCTGGACGATACTGTCGACAAACTCCCTTTGGATTCAGTGGCTAAGACTATATCTGCTCCACAAAGGCTCTTTCTGGTCGCTCAAAGCTACAACAACTCTAGGATCTTGGATGTGGAAGAAACTCCTGAAATACCGTGGTATAGCCTCTGGTTTTGTGAAATTTGAGGTGCATAACGGCCATCACACATCCTTTTGGTATGATCAATGGTCTTCTTTCAGGTGTCTGATTGAGACCACAGGTCAAAGAGGCTGTATTGATTTGGGTATTGGTTTACATTCGACTGTCACTGAGGTTATGGCAACTCACCGCCGAAGGCACCACTGCAATGCTCTATTCAACCAAGTTGAGCAGCTCATTGCTCAGTTACAGTCTCACCAGCAGGAAACAGAGGACGATGTTGTTCTCTGGAAGGGTAAAGGGGACTGTTTTCGAGATACTTTCAGCACTAAAGACACATGGGAAGCCATAAGATTGCACAAAAAGAAAAATGTTTGGAGTAGGGGGGTTTGGTTCAAGCACGCCACTCCAAATATGCTTTTTTGGTTTGGCTAGCTATCCACGATCGACTCTCCACAGGTGATAGAATGCGGGCTTGGAATGTGGGTGTAAATCCAACCTGCATTCTCTGCAACCAGTGTTTGGAGACTAGAAATCACCTGTTCTTTACTTGTTGTTACTCTCGGGAGGTTTGGTCTGGCCTCACGTCCGAACTACTCCTCACGCGCTACACGGCATCTTGGACTCATCTACTACCGTTATTGACAGATACCTCATTGGGCTCTACCAAACTATATCTATTTTACGGTATGTTTTTCAGCTTACCATTCATTCACTGTGGATGGAACGAAACACAAGACGCAATGGGGACACAATCCTTCCTTCAGCTGAGCTAGTTCGACGACTCGATCAACAAATATATATATATATATATATATATATATATTTATTTAATCATTTTAATTAGATATGTCTTTTCTCTAATACTGATAGTATTAACAAAATAATGAAATGATGTTTTACCCGTGTAACACCGAATTAATGATATTTTAAATTTATATAAATATCGATAAAACTCGTCCTGCTATATAACTTTGTTTCGAGATATTTTAACTCGCACTATATCATCTTAATTTTTAATATTTATTTTTTGTATTATAAATATTAGATTGAGTTGATATGTTATTTATTAAGATTGTAACCATTTACATTTTACAATATTAGCGCTTTTTATAATTTTTAAATATTTATAATAGAATTCTTAAAACGGTTGAGTATTTCTCATATTTGAAGTTTCGTAAAAGTTTAAATATATTATTAATATTTTAAAGGTTTTATAACTTTTTAAAAAAGTTAAAATATTTATAATATTTAAACTTCTTATAAAGTTTAAATATTTATAATATTTGAAACTTCATAAACGTTTAAATATTATTAATATTTTTAACATTTTATAAAGTCTAACTTTCTGAAAAATATAAATAGTTATAATATTTATACTTTTTATAAAATATAAATATTTATAATATTTGACTTTTTAAAAATCTTTAAAATCAAGAACCGGAATAAACCAAATAAAAGTTTTTTAAGTTTGAATGCCTGATAAATCAAGTTTTCTACTGTTGAAAAAAAAAATCAAGCTTTCTATTCAATTGTATTATGAATCATTTTGGTCTCTTTTATAGTATGACTCTGAACTATTACCTAATTTTTTAGGCGATATGGGACATTGTACCTGTATTTTTTATTCATCTATTGAGTAATATATGTCTGTTTTTAAAAATTTGTAATACATCATATGCAGTAAAAAATTACAATTTTATTAACTAAATGCATTATTGAATAATTTAAGATAATTTAAATAGAAACTCAAATAAAAATGAATCATATATTTATGTTTGAATGAGGTAGAAAGATTTTCTTATTTTTTTAGTCTTACCTATAATTAATTATGAAATTTTTGTTAACTAACATTAATGTCAATGCATTAAATGTAAAAACTTTCCAAAAAGTATTTTTGAGCAAAAATTGCTGCAAAAATACTAATATAGATTCGATTACAATTAGATGTTGAACTACGCTAGATAATATGCATTTCTACCATTAATACACTTTCTAGTAAAATGCATTTGCTTGATAGGTGGCCGATAATACACAACAAAATCAGCCGTAATAGCTCAATAATTTTGATCAAGCTAGGGATGCAATGGTTAGTAACCAATTTTCATTGCATAAATTGTATAAAAACTCTAAATTTCAGAAATGTAAACTGATTGTTGCTGGAAAAAAACAAAAAATTGATTTTTGCTGAATAAAATAACTCATAGTATATAAAAATGTAGTTTGGATATAGGAGAGTATACCGTAAATCAATAACTTAATTAATGAAATAAATAATCCTTACAATCAAAACATAGTTTGAGCGAACGAACATATTAGAAAGGTAAAAAAAAAAAACAATGATTATAATTAAAATTTTCTGCTTGTGTGTTTCATTTTTTTGGTGTTATGAGCTGTGGTGAATGAACAGTATTTATATACTTATAAGGAGATCCTAGGGTAGTAGGTGAGTGATTAGAGATAAACTTGCCGAGAAAGTAGATAATATTTTCAAAATCTCATAATTTCAAATTTTTTTTTTTAATTTCAGAATATTTGAATAAGATTTAAAAAACTTATATGGAATATGCGAGTAATATTTGATTAAGAATATGCAATATTAGCTTCCATTTGCTATTAATTATATGATTTCCAGTTTCCATATAATCTAAATCAAGATGTAATTAAGATATTCTAGTTTCTATAATCTTAAAATATTGAATGTTGTTTGATTTGTTTAATTAGCATTGAAGATCAAGATAATTTTGGGAACAAAGATATGGAAAGATTATCCTGATTTATGCTTTATTTAGGATACCATTATGGTTCTTAGAATCACAAAATATTCCTTTTTAAAGATTATTTGTCAAGATCGAATCTCGGTTATTAATCAATTATCCGAATTTTTGGTAATTAAAATATATGGTTTTAATTTAAATACCATAAAGGACAATGAAGTCATGTTTGCCTCTAACGAATAACTCTGTTTGGTAACGAAAATAACTATTCTTGAATCAAATAATATTCAGGATCTGAAAATGATTAATCTGGAGTACAAACAGATCCACGGATTTTTTTCCTTATGTTCTCGGGTAATTTTGGATCCGCGTCCCGACCCACAAAATTTTTATTGATCGAACGAGGGTATATTGGTCATTTGTCAAAATCGAAACTATAGGTTAATTAAATAAAATTAAGTGATTCTCTAATCATTTTTAATGAAAAACCTACTAAAACAAAATTATGGTCCATTTTGAGTATAAGGAGTACTCTTGCTTTAATAGTATAGAATTTATTATAATCGGTCCCAAAGCTTATTGATTCTAAGTCCGATTCATATATACTTAAATAAGGAAAATAATAATCTCAATCCAAGATCTCATCAAATTTGTATATCAATCTACAACCATTTGGCTTTTAGATTTTAGCGATTTATGTTCAATTTGTGTTCATTTACCTTTACTACTTTGGTGTTCGTAACACTTTATCAATAAAGTATATGTAGAATTTTTTTCGAATTGCATCAGAATTACTTCAACAAGTTGATAATACATGTTGATATGTTTACGTTTTTACACGTTGGTCACCAAACACACACTAGGAACCAGACCGATGTGAAGCTTCAAATTCCAATAAAATATCTGCAAAATTCAGATGAGTGACAACATCTTCTGCCCTCTCCACATTCAGATCAATAACATATCTGCAAAATTCCAAAACGTACCAAGTGAAAAACCCTGAAAGCTATAGTGAAAAACCCTAAGTTTCAAATATAACCTAGGTGGAAGAGATTCCAAATGTTGAGAGAGATCTTGCCGGATGACATCATCCGACGGAGGACAATCTTTCTCCGGCAAGAAGAAATCATCATAGAAAGGCGGAATTGTAGTTAAATTCAAAATTTGAATAAGAATTTCAAAGAAAACATTTACTTCCTCACGATAAAGGTTGTAATATGATAGCCATACAAACGAATTTGAGAAAAAAAAACACGATTTGAGAAAAAAACACAAAGATTTTTTAATGCCAATTTTGAGTTTTTGATCGACGATGGAAAGAGTATTTTTTTTTTTTTTTTTGAAACGATTAATCGAATTGTATGTCTGTCTAAATTAAAATGCTACGTAAATATATATTTAAGTTTAGTAACTTTTTTACTAGTTAGTTTTACGCTGAAAATATATATTTTAGTTAAATTAAAGTTGAACCAACAATCAACAATTAATATTTTTTTGAGTTTGAAACTTCAAAATATATATTAAAATTTACTTGTAACGAAAACTGTTTTTAGTAAACCGTTAGTTAAAATTATATGCATAGGTATAGGAAAGTTTGAGAAACATTTGTTTTTATTTTATCTTAAATATTTATAAATTAAGCAAAACTACAAGTTTTCGGAGTTCTTAGACCTCTAGCATGACCAAGATTGTGTGTGCTTGCGATATTGAAAACAACAAAATTAAATAGTTCCTTCTCTTTCTTCAATAAAAAGAATCTACAAACTATACTTCATTGACCTTAAGCAACACAAGACATGACATGCATCTCCTCACAAATTATGTTTCCCCTCTCTCTTCCCTTCAATACTCAACAAAAAAAAAAAAAAGAGAGAAAAGAAAAGAAGAAAGAAGAAGAATAGGATAAAGGTAATAAAGAAGTGAACCGAGGGTTGTGTGTAAACCCGTGCATCTTTCAGAATTCATGGAAACCTGTCCACAAGAAAAGAGCAAAGGATTGATAAAAAAAATACAATGATACCCTAGAAACTTAGGGAGAAATCAATCCTTTGGAAGTGAGAAAAGATAGAGGAAAGGGAGCATATGAAGGAAGTCTTGGGCATTAAAATGTTGAAGGAGTCAATAAGTTCAGTGATCGATATTCCCTCGGCGAGACCACACATTTTCACTAATCTGATGTAGAGAGACAACAATGGGGATGATGAAGGTTCTCTAAGGCTGTGGAGTTCAGAGTAGGGAGTGTTGATCCTAATTATGGGCAGCGTACAGTAGGTAGTTCTTAATTTGATGTGATAAAGAGTGCAAAGCAGAGGTTCCCAAGAATATGTGAGTTTCCACTTTCAAACATTTTCTCTGTTCCTGAGTTTTTGTCTGTTCTTGCTTGAGGACAAGCAAAGATTCAAGTCCGGGGGAATTGATGTGTCCGCATTTTATAGGGTTTTAACTATAGTTTTTACATTTTTTTTGAGTCTTTTGTTAAGTCCAAGTGTGCTTTTAGAGTCTTTTTAGTCTTGTGTGAGTTTGTACAGTTTCTAGGCTACTTTGGAAGGAAACTGAGTGTTTTGGGGATGAAAACAAGCATCTGAAGCCAATTTGGTGAAGACTGATCGAACTAGCAAGCAGATGGAGCAAACACAGAAAAAGCATCCAGGATCAGCTGATCCCCATTCGGGATCGACCATTCCCGTCCCCGATGCAACTTTTCGTTTTTCGTTTTAAATCGACTTTTAGGGTTTTATTTTGATATTTAAGTTAGAGGCTCGGCCTCCAGAGACATAAGCTTTATTTTTCTGAGACTATTTTGTATTGAGAGCAAAGGGAGAAGATCTCTAATCCTTCTTGACACCTTGGAGAAGATTTCTAACCCTATTTTCTATTCTTTTGCAATTCAATTATGTTTTCTTCATCTTTGATTTGCTGTTCTTTTACTTCCATGTCTGAGTAGTTTCTCAATTGGGTTTAGGGTTTCAGAAGAGTTTCTATGATTAATTGATGCTAGGTTTGTTAGATTAGGGATTGATCTTATTGTTCTTCATCTATTGTTGTTCTTAATGCTTAAGCTAGATTGATCACCTAGATTAAGATCTTAGGTTTAATTCATCGGGGCATCAAAAGTGTTGTTGAGTTGCTTGAAAAAGAACATAGGTGAGCAAGGTGATCCTTAGCCAACGAAAGTTGAAGTTAAGGCACCATGAGAACTTATCAAACCTGAACTTATTGCTTGCTAGGATTGCTAGATTCAAACGACGGTTTAGAGTTTAATCAATTCCTTGCATAGATAACTAACGCTGCGACAGTAGGTTAGTTTACATTCGAGATTTGAGTTCAAGAATTGTGTTTAATGTATCCCTATCTAATCATCTAAATTTGTGATCATAGTCCCTAATTATTCTCTGCATCCAATGTTTTCTCTTTTGATTTAAAACACTTATTTACTTTCTGTTTTGATAGTTAATTGTTACATAAACTTTCTCTTTTGTCTTAGCTATATTTGATCTATACAATTTCATAGTGCATCGCCTGGTCTCTATGGATTCGATCCTGAAGTGTTACAACGATACCACTAGATCGTGGTGGAGTACACATTAGGTTTTAATTGACCTGTTGATCAATAAATAAAGAGATTTAAACACACACATTTTTCTAAGTTTATGAAGGAATTCATAATGTTCAGGAAGACGAACTTGAATTTTATGAAAGTCTTCCCAAATATCTGAAACCAACATCTACATGGCCAATTTGCAATTTGTATGTCTGTGAAAAATTGTAGCAAACCCTTGAAGAATTGTAGCAAATTCTTGAAGGTAAGTAGATTCATTAGATGTGGAAAGAGTTGAGAAACTGAAGAAGTTGAGCTTGAGTAGTCTTAATCAAATCAATCATTGTAATCTCCAAGCCTTGATTCATCAGTTTCTTATGCTTGTCATTCCCCATTTCTGCAGCTTCCACCTCTGACAATAAATCTTTTCTCTTCTTCATTAAAACAACTTCACCATATCTCTTTTTTCCATCAACCATCACCACCATATCTTTTTCTATAATGTTCTTATAAAACAACACACATGCATCTTTCATCAAACCACAAATCACATACATCCTAACAAGATTAATCATCACAAAATCATCACAGCTCAACGTAATCTTCAAAGCCAATCCATGAATCTACTTACCTTCTTGAATCTTCTCTGTTTTCGCACAAGCTTAAGCACATACAGAAGATCTGAGATACGAAGTCACCACACTGTGTTTTGTCGTACGTTTTCACTGTAACGGCGAAGCTCACCATTGTTGAATCTGTTTCCATGGCTCTGGAGATGGGAATTCGTGGGGCTGAAACGACGGTGGCGAAGGAGGAGGAGGAGGTTTGACGATGAGGTCGATAGGTGAGATCTCAGATTTGGATTTAGTGGAGATGGAGAAGCTTTCGTCGAATAATTTGGCAATTGATTAAAGCTTTAGTAGATCGATTTCGAATTTAATTGAAAAGATCTCAGATTGGAATCTTCACCTCAAGGTTCGCCGGAGTTATGATCTAACATCGTGAACTTGATTTTAGAAAAAGATTTTGTTAATTAAATTAAATAATAGTCTCAATATATACAAATGCTACTTTTGGAAAATTTGAGAATGTGTGATAGATTTGGAAAAAAAACTTTGATTAGTGTTATTGAAGGGAATTTCTTTAAAAAAATATACAATTAATGATTAAAGTTGTCTCAAATTATCAAATAATTTTAAGGTTTGCGTGAATTTTTTTTTGTTTCTAATCTTGTTTATTTAACCAATTTATTTATCATTTCTAATCTTGTAATTAATTATTATTATAGGTCCCAAAGCCATATTGATTGATTCTAATCTCTTTTGTATCTGATTATTACAAGTGCGAATTTTTTTGAATCCCCAAGATGAAGACCATTTTACTATATTCAAGTCTTATGCAAAAGTCGAAGCTTTACACAAATTCTTTTGTTAATCTGTCCATGGAATTAACTAACAAATCGAAGCAGTCGAGTGTACTACGGACGTTGCACACAAGGTGTTCGACACAATTCCCCAATGCTCAAAACTGGGTCACGTGTCTCTCACGTTATAAAAAAGCCAGCTTCTTTCGATACAGTTTCTGTTATTTTCCCCAATGCTCTTCACAGCTTCTTCTCTTTGAAGCAAGAAAACAAAAAAAAAAAACCAAAGGAAGCTTTTGAGAGTCGTGTACTATGGAGTCTTCTTCTTCTTTCACGGAAGGCAAACCCTACAAAGATGCTGAAGATCACATCGCTAAAGGAGAATACAACAAGGCCATGGAGATACTTGAAGATTTGATTCGACTCCATTGGGAAGATCAAGACGCGTGGCTCCTTCGTCTCCAACAAGGTGAAATATTCTTACGTCTAGCGAAAGAAACAGAGGAACCTAATGTGGAATTGACTTACATTTTGGGAACCCTAGAGTGCTACTCGTTAGATGATAGGTTATCATCACTCTGTGCAAAATCACTCAGCATGTTGGCCAGGATGCTTGGTTCGGTACTGTATTACAAGAAGTGTTTGAAGAAAGCAAAACAAGCTTTATCTGTTACGTTCCCAGATGACTCCGATTCTGTTGCTAAGTTCATGCTGTTGAGGGATAAACATAAGGGAATGTTGAGTCTAATCAAAGATGCAGAGTCCAAGATCGCTTCTCCCGAAGCTCTAGTTGGTTCTATTATGGAAACAAAACCTGAACCGAAACTTTTGGAGTCAAAGAAAAGTCCAGACCCACACCCGCGTGAGGATTTGGTTAAACGGTTGAGGACGTTTTGGCTGGGGTTGGATGTTAAGGTCAAAAGGGACTTTATGAAAGTAAGCATTGCAAATCTTAAAAGTTTTGGCTGGGGAGTAGAAAGTTACAAAGCGGGAGGAGTTGCTTTGGAGCAAGTTGTTGCTACTGCAAGGAAAGACATGATATGGACATTCTGGATGTGTTGTTCGAATCACTTCTCTAGTGCTGAGGACTGTAAGAATCATCTTGAGAAAGAACATGCTGCAGATTTTGTACCAAAGGATAGAGTCCAGAGAATAGGGAAGGACTGGGCTCGTAAGATTTCTGTTGGAGGTTGGGAACCAGTGGATGCACTAACTGCCGTTGAGATGATCAGAAATGAGCTCGCGTATGTGAAATCGTTTTCAGCTAAATGTAAGAATGGATGGTCTGAAGAATGGCCTTTAGCCACAGATGAAGAGCGTGGTATGTTACTCAAGGAAATCAAATTGATCCTTGTGTCGCTTTGTGACCATAAAACATTCTCCTGTAGTATTCGAGACTGGTTGATGCAGTTTCCGGTTAAGCATCTTGGAAAGTTTGAAATTTCCAAACAGAGTCTTGTCGTTTCTCGCCTACTAGAAACACCTCAGAGTATCTGTTTTCTTGAATGTAATGAACTCATTCATATCCTGGAGTTTCTGAATAACATAAAGCGGGAAAGGGATGATGGTACATATCTGGTTTCCAGAGCTGTAGACAGTGTCTTGGGCCGAACTCGGGTTAAAGAAAAGATCGACTTTGACCCTCAGTTTTCATATCTGCTTCTGGATAGAAGACTGCTGAAAAGCAATAATACTCCGTTAACTGAGGATGCGACAATCAATGTTTTTGATCCCAATGTTTACTACGTCAATGCACATGTTCAGGGAGATGATATCGTATCTTGGTTAACTGACAACTATTCATTAGATAAGACCTTTTTCAGATCTATCAGGGAACACAATATTGATATGAGGGTAGCAGTTCTCAGAGCTGTTCAGTTCACATGTCGGAATTTGGGAACCAAATATGCAAAGAAAGCACTGGTATTTGATTATGAAGCAGCTCTTACTGTGATCCAGAACATATGTATGAGCGAAGATGAAAGGAGAAAGAATCTGCAGGAAGATCAGTGGATCAGATATGCATGTCTTCTATGCGAGAGGTGTGAAGAAAGAGTCCCTGAAGATTCCCTCACTATAAAACTGTTCTTGTGTGCAGTACGAAATGTTTTGGAAGGAGCATTGCATCCAACATTTGATGTCCTCGATGTAGAAGACTGCTTGAATCTTATACGTGAGCAGAAAATTCTTAGTGACGATAAAGTGTTGAAGTCCATAGGACTTCTGAAATCAGTGGTCACCCACAAGGTTCATCCATGACTCTAATATTCTTCATTAACAGAATAACATATTCACCCAATCTTAATAAATTATCTACATGACTTGCAGGTTCTTCTAATCGATGCAAAGATTTTGTTGATTGATAATTCAAGGAAAAGTTTGCTAAACAATCTCGTCAGGCTTTGTGTTTATGACAACCGCACCTATATCCTTCAACTGATGAAACCCTTCTTACTTGTTGGTTATATACATACAGCTTTCTTTTCATGTCTGATTTGGCCTTTATATCGTTTCTTATATGTTTTTATGTCTCTTCTCATCTAGAATAAGATTCTAAATATTGAATCCAAAGCCAAGGCAGATGCAGTAGCAGTAGATCTTTTATTCGAGGAGGAGAAGAAGAAGTCACCGTCAAAGAAAAAGAACGATAAAAAAAACAAGGTCTTTCAATTTCTAAACTATTACTAGCAATATCGGTTTAAGTTCTCTGAACAGGTCAATAACGGTTTTTATCTTATTGGGGATAGCATATCATCCGTTTGGATTTTGTTTCCTTACTTATAGGATTCCACTTTTCTGCTTTGTGTATATAATACCTGTTCATTATTTCTTCTCAAATTGCTTATAAGAATGAGTGGTGCTCATGGTGTAACAGAGAACTTCAACGAGCAAGCCTTGTCCCCATGATAAGACTGTTGAACGGTAAGTACTCTTAGAGTCATTTTTGCATGCTAATAAACTGTTTTCGGGTTTTCTCTGAGCAAAACGAGTTTTACATGTACAGTAAGCCTTCTGTCAACCTTGAACCGGAAAGTACATCTCCATCGGTGGAAGAAGTTTCTATGGAACAAGCAGATGCTCTTGCAAGTGAGAGGGGTCGATTGGAAATTTCTTCTAATACTCAAAATCAAGAGGATGCTACTCAAGATGACCCTGGTTGATTAAAAGCTTTTCGAATTGACTAATAACTTGACTCATATTGTTTTGAGATGCGTAATTCTTATTCTTTCATTCGCCATTTTCAAGATACAAACATGCTTGGAGAAGATTCATTTTCGGCACATTCGGGGTCAACACTTGAAGGTGCTGCAGCCATATACAGTTCAGCTTTTGACATGACGCTGAAGGTAAATTGGTTGCCAAATCAAAACAAGATTTAATACCTAACCTCTCCTCTTCTGATTTAACTCATTCGATATCTCTTCACGTCCTTTTGATAAGTTCACAAAAACATGTGGTATTGCAGGCTCTCTTGAACATTAAGGTTCTCAAAGAAGATTTGATGAACAATATGCAACCATTTCAAACGCACTTGGAACAACAAATTCCTACTTCGCTACAAGATGTATTTACTGCTTTGGTGTCAGAGGAGATAAAAAATGAGGGAGTCTACAGTTTTCTATTGAGCGACTTACTTACTTCTGTAGAAGAAGTTATTTCCATGGTTTGTGTGGAGAAGATATGCTTTCGAAGAACTGTATTATAATTTTTTTTTGTCCATAAGTGAAATTGTTATTCTAAACTTTCCTATGTTTTACTCTTTGCAGTCTAGTGATGCTGCTAAGGTAGTTGTGGCCATCCTTGAGTTTTGTAGTTGCTGGAAAATTCCAGAAAGAGAAAGTATGGTCACTCGCCTTTTCACGTTGGTGGGGAATGAAAGAATGAGTTGTCGAAAATGCAGAAGGATTACAAATTATCCAGAGCAAAGTTCTCCTGTTCTTTTAATGGCTGCAGATTCAATCAGACAACTCAAGGTATGTTTCGTTTATTTCTCTCTTTAGCTTTCCTGCAGAAACTGGTACATCCTCTTATAAAGCTGTTATGTGCTTAAATATATGCAGTGTGCTCTTGAGAGTATAAATTTTGTGGACATACTTAGGGTGATCTGCATGGAATATCAAAAGTCATGTGACATTGAACAAGGAGGTTGTGGAGAGTCAAACTTTGTTCATCACATTATAAGTAGATACCCACCTATCTTCACAATCGGTAAGTTTTGACAACCATTATTGTGATCTTATGTTTTTATCTCATTTATGATGCTTATAATAACACAACTTTGTTGGTGTTTTGTGGATCTGCAACATCAGTGTTAGAATGGAAGAAGAGTGAAACTGAAAAAGAAATATCTGAAACAACAAAGGCTTTCGACTGTGAGATGGATATCAGCAGGCTATACGTAGGCTTAGAGCCAAACACTAACTACCGACTTGTATCAATGGTAAAATCTGAAACAGGGTCACAAATGTTTGTCTTATTGTTCTTCTGTATCTATCTGTCACAGTCTGAAGACTCTAAACCTATGTTATGCAGGTTGGTTGTGGTGAAGAAGAAGAACACATTTGTGTCGCTTATGAAAATAACCGGTGGGTCAATCTCAAACGAGAGTCTTTAGTAGGGGAGGTAAGATAAAACAGTTTCCCTTTGCCTTCCTTGAGTTAAATTGAGAATTTAGATAGGGCAGACATGATTGACACCGTTTTGTGATGCTATAGGATGTTGGTGACTGGAATGATGTGATCAGTTTCTTTGGAGAAAGGAAGGTTCGACCAGAGATTCTGTTTTATGAAGCTGTCCAATCGATGGCTTAGCAAGTGTATCAATATGGACTATTCTAACACTGATGTAGTGATGTTTGTAAATAGATAGAGTCGCCAGAGTTTGTTTTGCCAACTAAAACTTACTAACGCAGTAGATATGATAACAGTTGAAAAATCAATGCGTGTAATAGGAGATATTAATCCAGATTCTACGAAATAAGTTCCCCAAAATCCAATAACTCCAAAAAGAATAAAGCATGAAAAACACTAAAAAGAATTAGGAAGAAAATTTCGTTTTGCTTTACAGATTAATTTTGTGAAGAATTAAAGTGTTTATGGTCTCATGCATTTGACAAGAACATCAACGAATCGCTGGTACATATGTTGCTTCATGTACATTTTCTCAACCTTTTTGCGTCCTTCATTCCCCAATTGTAGCCTTGTGTCTGGATTTCTAAGTAGAAACAAGAGATTATGAGCCAATTCCTTGTTACCTGGTCGTCCCATCGAGTGAAGTAGACCAGTCACGTTGTGTTGCACCATCTCTTTGGTTCCTCCTGCGTCTGTCCCCACCACTGCAAGTCCATAAGCCATTGCTTCGATTGTCACTCTCCCAAATGTTTCACCAACTCCCTGTTAAAGAAAAGATTCAACCGAACAAAATCGAAATGGTTACACCGAAATCAAACCTAACATATTAAGCTTCTGTCGAAAACTGTATATCCAATAATATTTTTTGAAGTCTTAAAAAGATTACCTGAGAGTTTGTAACGTAGACATCTGCTGCAGAGTATAAAGAACCAACACGAGTTGTTGCTGGAGTCCACATAACTGACTTAGATAAGTTTCCGTTGTTTGATAAGAAGCTTAACATCTCTTTAACGTATCCGACTTTGTTGCTCTTTGAACCCACTGATCCTAGAAGAACTTTAAGTTCTTGCTTCTGTCTTCTTACGCCATTTTCAAGTGTGAGAGAAACGCTTTTCACCTGTCTAGATGAACCTCTTAAACGATGTTTACTGGAGTGACCAATCTTTTCTTTCCTAATGATGCCTTTATGATTCCTTAGAGCTTCTTGTTCTCTCTCAGCAAGTGCTAAGGCAACAGATTCAAGGAGAAGAAGTTGTCCTTTTCCTGGGTTTATGCTGCTAAGAGACATCACAAGCATATCTGTATCTGTTAAACCTAACTCTGCTCTCACTGATTCGCGCAATATTTGTCTCTTCTCCCTCATTTTCTCTGGAGAAAGCGTTGGTGTGTTGAGTGAGGAAGGAATCCCAGCTACAAAAGCTAACTCATCATTTACAGAGAGTGGAACAATCACTGGTTGTGATCTAAGCTTTATATGCTCCTCCTCGCACCATGTTAACCATTGTCTACTCTGAGATTCAGATAAGAAAATCAGCATCTTCACTCGGTCAAGTACTGGCTTCGCTCGATCAAAGTATTCTCGTCGGTTTTCCATTATCCACCAAGCTATCTGACTTCCACCGGCTGGAAAATGATTCATGTATTGATCTGCATGGAATTACAATAATTAAGTTCTGATTTTCCTTTTATAGTAAATTAGTACAGTTCATAAATCACGTAATGAATTCTTATCTTACCTATCCATGAGGTACATACTGCTGATCCTGCAATGACCAAGTCTGCTTTCATGGCGGTCTTGAAGCTGAGTTCTCCTTTGTCTTCAACCACTTTGATTCTTCTCCTATTGAGCTCTTGCATCAATCCACCCCTCCTGCTCAGAACAACTGCAGAGACCGTTGCACCACAGCTCAAAAGCTCTGAAGCCAGCTCCATCATTGAGATTGGAGCGCCAGTCATTGACAGCTCGTGGAATACCAAGACAAATCTCCTTGACCAAACAAAGCGTTTAAAATCTGATTTCCGGTCGCAAGTCCCAGACCGTCTATGAGGGCTCCATTCCAGAACTCTATCCTCTAATGATCCAAAGGGACCAAGAAGCTTACCATAAGTAGCATTAGTCATTGGAAGCTGTGGATCTTGCTCATCTTCCAAAACCTTAGTCTCCGGTACCTCTTTACTCACCTTCTGCTTACTACGGATCTTACTACGTGCAGTCCGGACAGATTTTTTCGCCTTCTGCTTGGAACTCAAGCTCCGTCGAGAAGCCCCATCATCTTTCTTGATCAGACTAACATCCGTCCTCTTATTCAAACTAGCATCATCCTTACTAGTACTATTCACCAAAGCATCAGAATTCTCATTACCAACAACACCACCCATTCCTTTATTATTCGTCTCCACATATAATAAAGCATCCTTCCTCAGCCTCCCTCCAAACCGTAAAAACTCAACTTTGTTTTCATTATCATGCGCCCACCTAGACTGAACATAAAATCCAAGATACGTCCAAAGAGTAATCAAAAGCAGCCAATAAACCAGTCGGCTACTACGGAACCACTGAACCGCTCCTCCTCCCCCGTGAACTCTACGCGGAGTCCTACCAGAATGTACTCTAGGTGAACCCCTTGGAGTAGATCTCCCTGACAGTGAAGACTTAACGCTTGTCTGTCTCAGTGGCGATAACCGAACCTCCTCCATGATTTCAAAGCTATAGTAATCTCAATACGAACATCATATAAGCCACAAAATACAATAGGAACTAGTAGAAATCTAACCGCCCCAACACCATAACCTAGAAAAAGAAATCAAGCAATCAGTAATATACAGTTCATATCAAACTCTAATCTCCAAAACCTGATACCAGAAAGAACTATATTCAGATCTAAACTAATCTCCGGACCTGCATTAAGGTACTAAATCTGGAGAAAACTCCACAACTTTAAATCAGATTACAAAGGATTTTAAAATTCCAAAGCCATAAGAATTTGCTTTCTGCTTAGGTTCCCACAAAACAAGCATTACAACTATAAAATAGCGTTGGGTCACACGGAGACTGAAGCTGAGTAATCACTGGGACTTGGATTTGCCGATTACGAAAAGAAAAATCAAAATCAAATGGATCGGTCAGTTACACTTACCAGAAGCTGAGTAGTTACGGACTTGGATTTGCAGATTATCCAATGTTTCAGCTTCCGAAGTACGAATTAGCAACAAATACGCAGCTAATTAACGCGAATTTGCAGCAATCTGTGATGATGAAACGAAGAATCAACACGAAGCTTGAAGTCAATGATCTTCACCGGCAAAAGAAAAAGAAAAAAATAGTGAAGAAGAAGAAGAAGAGGTAGAGAAAGTGACGAGAAAGAGAAGCTTACTTTCGTATTCAGTAGTCTTCTTCTTCTTCAGAGATCAGCGCCAGCTGAAGCAGAGAGAGATAGAGAGGAGTGTCTGCTTCTTCTTCTGCTTAAGAGCTTAATTTGTTTTTCCTTGTAATTAATTGTCTCCACTTGTTTCCTTTTCCTTTCTTAATTATACTTTCCGCTTCTTAATTACATTGAAATCTCTTTAAACCGGTCTAATTTTTGAATGGGCTTGGGCCTTGAAGTATATAACTAAAACTAAAACGACGTAGTCGCGACCTGATTCTAATTTTATTGGCAACATACAGTAGTTTTAAGTTTTAAATTCCATGGACAAAAAGTTTGCTAATCTATATTACTGGCTTTTTTTTTACAGTAGACAACAAAAACTTTAGTATAATATTAGAGCATAAGTTTTTCTGTTTTTGAAATTAACAAACATGTAAAAGTGGTGGATTCGCTACAATAACAATGGATATATATTTATTTAAGTAAAATACATAAATTGTAGATGTTATTTTTTTATTACAGTATAGAAAATAAACTGCATAATAATACATGTATGATATATGCCCTATGCTCTTTTCTAATTCTGTTTATGAATAAAAATCATGTTAATGATTAAGAAAAAAGTACAATCATTTTACCTAATTTTACCTCATAGACTCAAAGTTAGCTACAGCCTACAAGTAGGAATATTCTACAAAAGAATTAGTTATTTAGTTACCCAAGTTACTTCATAGTTGAACATTGAGAAATTCCTTTAAACACCACTAAAAAAGTTTTTTTTTCAAAAAATACCACAAAAGTTTTTTTTTCAAAATTACCACAAACACAAAAAAATTGAATTTTAAGGATGTAGAATTATTATTTTTTTTTTAAGTTTGGGTTGACAAATTTAGTTTTAGGGTATAGTTTTTAGGGGTAGGTTTAGTATTTATAATTTAGGAATTAGTTTTAAGTATTAGAACTTCAGTTTAATTATGTGGTATTTTTGGAAAAAAAAATACATTTTAGTGGTACTTTTGGAAGAAAAAAAAACTAAATTGTGGTATTTTTGGAATAAAAACATATTTTAGTGGTGTTTATGACAATTGCCCTTGAAAATTTGACTTGGTGACTTTGCTATGCATGATCTCTTTGTAAACTATGTTTCAAAGTATCCGTACATTAAAGATGTTCAAAAGAAAAATTACTTCATAGTTAGTGGGAGAAGAATGTTACAAAACAATGTAAAAGGTTGTAGAGTGAAACATTTATATATTGAATGTTTACAATATTACAGAGATCTGAAAAAGAGACTCTCGTCTTCTCTATCTCTTAACCTCGCTCTCCAAAAAGAGAATCCACGACGGTTTGCTTCTCTGTGGCAGCTTCTTTTAACATTGTAGCTCGTGCTTCAAGTCCTTCTTTGATGACATTTCTGTATTTTAGCTAACCTAGAGTTGTAACTGTGTTGGAAGTAAATTCTTTTAGAAGTGATGGAGAAAGTGTTTTGAGTATTTGAGAGAGTAGTTTAGAAAATAAAACTTTTATTACTTTGATTTTAACTTGGAACAACTTCACAACATCTTGGTTACAAATGAGAGTAGGAGGAGGTATTTATAGCCTCTATATTACAAAATATCTAGAATATTTTAATCCTTAATCTAGATTATTCTATCACAATATCTAGACTATAATAATATAATTATCTAGATAATTCTAATTAAATATCTAGATTTTTATGTTTAAGGAGGTGATACATTATTCTAGAACTTTTAGATATTTTTATAAAAGAAGGTGGAGATCTTGATATTTCTAGAGAGAACTCTAGAACATAGATTTAATTAACCTTGATTAAAAAATCAAGTTTAACTCTCAACACCCCCTCTTAAACTTGATTTTGCCACTCCAAGTAGGCTCCTCATCTTGATAAAGTCTTCACGTTTGAGAGGCTTGGTGAAAATATCGGCTACTTGATCATTTGTCTTCACATACTCCAATTGCACATCCTTCTTGTTAACACACTCTCTAATGTAATGATAGCGTGTGTCAATGTGCTTACTTCGATCATGGAAGACTGGGTTCTTCGCCAAAGCTATTGCTGACTTGTTATCCACAAAGATCTTTGTTGGCTCTTCTTGTGGCAAGTTTAACTCCTTTAGAAGATTTCTTAACCAAATAGCATGGCACACACATGAAGTAGCCGCCACATACTCCGCTTCACAAGTGGAAAGCGTGACAATTGGTTGCTTCTTTGACATCCACGTAAAAGCTGTATCTCCAATGTAGAACACGAAACCACTTGTGCTTTTTCGATCATCTACGTCTCCACTCCAATCGCTATCGCTATAGCCAACAAGCTTATAATCATTTGAAATAGAATAGTGCAAACCAAAGTTCATAGTACCTTTGATATAGCGAAGAATCCTCTTTGCCGCCTTAAAATGAGTTGTTGTTGGATGTTCCATGTAGCGACTAACAACTCCAACTGCATATATGATATCAGGTCTTGTGCATGTTAAGTATCGTAAGCTTCCAACTAAGCTCTTAAATAATGTTGGGTCCACTCCTTCTCCTTCCTCGATCTTTGATAACTTGATTCCACATTCCATTGGCGTGCTCACCGGGTTAGAGTCTTCCATCTTAAACTTTTAAGTACCTCCTTAGCATATCCTTCTTGAGTAATAAAACTCCATTTTCTTCTTGTCTTACTTCGATTCCGAGGTAGTAAGACATCAATCCAATGTCCGTCATCTCGAACTCCTTCGTCATCTCTTTCTTGAATTCGTCAAACATGCTTGGATTGTTACCCGTGAATATCAAGTCATCTACATACAAGCACACAATCAATATATCGCCATTTTTTATTTTGATATAAAGTGCATGCTCATATGGACACTTGATGAAGTCTTTCTCGTTGAAGTACTTGTCGATCCGTGTATTCCAAGCTCGGGCTTGTTTTAACCCATAAAGTGCCTTCTTTAACCTCAAAACTTTGTCTTCTTCTCCTTTAACTACGTAGCCTTGAGGTTGCTCAATGTAAACTTCTTCTTCAAGGTCTCCGTTTAAGAAGGCTGACTTGACATCCATTTGATGTATTTTCCACTTGTTTTGAGCCGCCAATGAAATAATTAGTCGAACAGTTTCAAGACGAGCGACAGGAGCAAATACTTCATCGTAGTCGATTCCGGGTCTTTGACTATATCCTTTAGCCACCAATCTTGCCTTGTATCTTTCAACTTCCCCTTTAGAATTTTTCTTTGCTTTGTACACCCACTTCACACCAATCGCATTGTGTCCATTTGGAAGTGAAGCTAACTCCCATGTATCATTCTTTTGTATAGCCTTTATCTCTTCATCCATGGCATTTCTCCAAGTCTTTTTTCAATAGCTTCTTGGAAGTTCAAGGGCTCGCACTCGCAAATAAACAAAATAAAGTAAGGTTGTCTTGATTTTCGGTAACCTCGTAAAGCTCTTGTAGACTTCTATAGCGTGGAGTCCTTTCGCTAGAACTTTCTTCTCCTTGAGAACTTGTTGGTGAAGTTGGTGGTGTAGTAAGCTCTTCTCTTGGTGGCTCTGGGTCATCTTCTTCAAAGTTTGGAAAGAAGTTATAATCTTCATCATTTGACTTCCATTCCCATTCTCCTTCTTCGTCGAACACGACATTTCGACTTATAATAGTCTTCCTTGTATCGGGATTGTAAAGCTTGTAGCCTTTCGAGTTGTTGTCATAACCAATGAAGATGTACTTCTCACTTTTGTCATCTAGTTTGCTCCGCTTCTCATCTGGTACATGAGCATGAGCTATGCTTCCAAAGACTCTTAAATGAGAAACACCGGGCTTTCTTCCGCTCCAAGCTTCTTGTGGTGTCTTACCCGAGACACTTCTTGTTGGAGATCGGTTTAATAAATACACCGCACACGCGACAGCTTCCGCCCATAGCTCCTTCGGTAGTCTTTTACTCTTAAGCATGCTCCTCGCCATCTCAAGAATTGTTCTATTCTTCCTTTCTGCTACTCCATTTTGTTGAGGGGATCTAGGCACCGTTAGTTGTCTTCGGAATGCCATTATCTTCACAATACTTATGAAACTCCTTGGATGTGAACTCTCCTCCACGGTCGGATCTCATAGCTTTAATCACAAGACCACTTTCCTTCTCAACATGGGCTTTAAATTTTTTAAAGTTCTCGAACACCTCGGATTTTTCTTTCAAGAAATAAACCCATGTTTTTCTTGAAAAATCATCAATAAAGAGAAGGAAGTAGTTACTTTTACCAAGTGATTTTGGCTTGATTGGACCGCACACATCCGTGTGTATTAACTCCAATGGCTTTTGAGCTCTTGTGCTTGACTCCTTTGGAAAACTCATTTTGAATTGTTTTCCAAGTAGACATCCTTCACACACCTGATTTGGATGATTGATCCAAGGTAGCCCTCACCATTTCTTTCTTCGAAAGTAACTCCAAGCCTCCAAAATTTAGATGTCCGTATCGAAGATGCCAAAGCCAAGAATCCTCTTTGTAGCACATCTTGAGACATTGTGCGATGTCATTTTGAATGTTAAGAACAAACATTCTATTTTTAGACATCGGCACTTTAGTAATGAGATTACTTGTTTGGTCTCTTATAGAAAGGTTATTATCTTTTAATCGAATATCATAACCTTTCTCTAAGAGTTGCCCAAGACTCAAGATGTTTGTCTTCATGGTTGGAATATAGTAAACGTTGGAAATAAATTGATGATCTCCATTCTTCAATCGAATGAGAATGTTTCCTTTGCCTTGTACCTCCATCTTCGATTCATCTCCTAAAGCGACGTTTCCTTTCACCGACTCATCAAGCTCCACGAACATGTTTCTTCTCCCGCACATATGATTGCTTGCACCACTGTCGAGGTACCATTTATTATTTTCTTCTCGTTCATCCTTCTTGTAATTAGCCATTAATAACATGTCTTCTTCTTGAATTTTTTCTTCAACGTAGTTGGCCTTCTCCTCGACTCTTTTGTTACTAGGAGCTTTACATTCAGAAGCGTAATGTCCAAACTTTCCACAATTGTAGCATTTTACACTTGATTTATTGTACCTTGAATTTGAGCTTCCTCTCCCACGACCTCTTGATGAGCTTTCTCCTCTTTGACTTGTGTTGTCTTCATATGGCCTCCAACCACGTCCATTTCCATATCCACGGCCTCGGCCTCGTCCTCGTACTTGACCACCACCTCTTCTTTGATAACTTTGCCCAATTTCTTCTTTAATGTTATTAATTTGCATTTTTAGTACTTGTTCGGCAATGTCTTCCTTCTTCTTCTTCTTTTCTTCAGCTTGTAATGACCCAAGAAGTTGCTCCATTGTCATGGCCTCCAAATCTTTTGTCTCTTCAATAACAGTAACGATATGCTCAAATCTTGAGTCTAATGATCTAAGAACCTTCTCCATAATTCTCACATCATCTAGCTTCTCGCCGTTTCTTTTAAGATTATTAGTAACCACCAAAACTCTTGAAAAATAATCAGAGACAAGTTCACCTTCCTTCATTTGTAAAGCTTCAAATTCTCCTCTTAGAGTTTGAAGACGCACCTTCTTGACTTGATCGGCACCCTTGTAAGATGTTCGAAGCTTCTCCCATGCTTCTTTGGCCGACGTAGCTCCAACGACCTTCTCAAATGTGTCTTCATCTAATCCTTGATAGATTAGGCAGAGAGCCTTCTTGTCTCTCTTTCTTGAGTCTCTCAAACTATCCTTTGGGTTTGAGAGAGACTACCTTCATTCTCTGATTCAGTGTAACCTTTCTCAACTATCTCCCATACGTCATGTGCTCCTAGGATAGCAATCATTCGTAAACTCCAATTGTCATAGTTGTTCTTTGTGAGCACCGGAACTTGGAAGGGAACACCATTACTTGCCATCTTTAGGATCTTCAAGCTCTGATACCACTTTGTTGGAAGTAAATTCTTTTAGAAGTGATGGAGAAAGTGTTTTGAGTATTTGAGAGAGTAGTTTAGAAAATAAAACTTTTATTACTTTGATTTTAACTTGGAACAACTTCACAACATCTTGGTTACAAATGAGAGTAGGAGGAGGTATTTATAGCCTCTATATTACAAAATATCTAGAATATTTTAATCCTTAATCTAGATTATTCTATCACAATATCTAGACTATAATAATATAATTATCTAGATAATTCTAATTAAATATCTAGATTTTTATGTTTAAGGAGGTGATACATTATTCTAGAACTTTTAGATATTTTTATAAAAGAAGGTGGAGATCTTGATATTTCTAGAGAGAACTCTAGAACATAGATTTAATTAACCTTGATTAAAAAATCAAGTTTAACTCTCAACAAACTGATCGGAGCTGAGCTTAGCTCTTCGAAACTCGCAGCAGTAATGAGAATCTGATCAAAGCTCTTTACGCGTCACAAGCTCACTAGCGGTTAAGCCGCGAAGCTCTTTCAGGTAATCTCTTAGGGTTTCTACATTTTCTAATGTAGCAGATGATTCGCTTGTGGAAGAAGTGAGAACTCTGTGTCCGAGTGGAGATTCCTTCTCTTTCCTGTGATTCTCAACGAGTTGAGTCAAAGAAGCGGTGAGACTAGAAGTCTATGTTCCCTGCAAAATCACGAAAACAAAGTAATCAGACGTATGAGATTTTGATTCTGATCCCTTTCTTGCTTTTCAAGAAAAGGTCTGAAAAAAAAAACCTTGATTGCAGATTCTTCAGAGAGGCTCTCTTCTATGCTATATTTTGTTGGTATAACGATCAAAGCATCTTCGTCTTGTTTCAAACCAGCATTGTCTTTTTGAAAACAGCCGCAAACACCTGAGTGTCCAAGTCCAAGAACCTCTGGTATAACAGAGCCGCTCTGTTTCTTTGCAGCTGTGAGAACAAGAACTGTATTAGAAAATTGTCTGAGACAGAAAGATTTTTGGTTTTTGTTTCTTACGTTCTTCTTTAGCAGCATTTGCACTAGTACCTCTGTGTGCTTCTGCAGAAAAAAGAAGGTGGAATTAGATTTCAACTCATACTTTCTTTACTTAGGAGAGATCATTGATAGAATCTTGAAGTACCTTCAAATTCACGTTCTATCTCTTCCAACATTGTCTTTCTCTTAGCAGCTAAAACAAGATTTATAACCAAAAAGAAGTTTCAAAATTTGCATGAGAAGGTTGTAAAGAGAAGAAAAGGGATCAGAGAGTTTACATTCTTCTTCATTGTTTCTGGAATCATCAACTTGAATCTGTTTAAGACCTCCAATAGTAGCTGCAAGAAGAAGATTTCGTTATTTCTGTTGTAACTTCGTTCAGCTCTTTACTTGGTCTTTTACTTAATCTATGTTGTGTTTGTTGTTTGCAGGTTAGAACAAGAAGTAAAGAGACAGAGGATTTACGAGTTCCCAAGGCTTAGACCAGCCAAGGTACGTCTCGGTGAGCTTGACCGCTCACTAGAGGTTCCACTATGAACAAAGAACAGAGTACAAACCCGAGAATCACACACCCGTATAGAAAGCTTAAACCCTTAAGAAGAAAGAAGGAAGATGATGAAGAACTCTCACCAAAACCCCAAAACCCTCTCAAACGCTCTCTAGACAAAAGTAACTCTCTTCGTTGTCTTATCTTTCTGTCTGATTGTCCTTCCTCTGAAAACCTCCTTGTCCCCTCTGTTAATTCCCGTTTTTGCCCTGTAGCAGACTCTCTTGAGCTCCACGCTGAAGCTTGTCGCGATCCGCTACTCGACAGGATGCAGAGTCCTGTTTTTGTACAAGTTGTGGACCACTTCACTCTAAACCGACTTCTTGATGGGCTCAACACAGCAAGGCCCATTTACGGTTTAAGTCCACCAGCCCAAAACCATAATCGTTTTGACATTCTCCACCTCGATTGTGGTTAGGGCACAAACCCGAGAAACTCTACTGTCTCTCCTCCTTCTCCGACATTAACCTGCCGAATCCGACCTCCGACATTTACCTGCCGGATCCATCCTCCGACATTTACCTGCCGGATCAATAGCTCCTCAACAGGAGCCAATTCAGTCTCTGAGCAATCTCAGACGACTCAAAGCTTCTTCAAACTTCCACACCGGTACCGATTTCGTGAGAATATCAGCCGGATTCTCCAAAGTCCCGATCTTAGTCACATCCACTAGTCCATCCGCCACCACATCTCGAATGAAGTTAAGACGAATAGCCATATGCTTAGTCTTTGAATGGAACACGCTATTCTTCGCCAAGCAGATCGCACTTTGAGAATCACTGCAGATTTCTACACTCTTTTGAGGAAATCCCAATTCCCGGGTAATTCCCTTTAACCACAACGCTTCTTTCCCTGCTTCTACTAGAGCCATGTACTCAGCTTCCGTTGATGACATAGCTACTACCTGTTGTAGTCCTGAGCGCCAGCTGATTGTGTTTCCTCCTGCTTGAAACACATAACCAGTGATCGAACGACTTCTATCACGGTCAGCTCCATAATCACTATCGCAGTACCCTTTTACTTTAAATTTCTCAGATTTCTTGAACGTTAGACTCAAGTCTTTAGAGTCTCTTATGTATCTGAGTATCCATTTAACAGCATCCCAATGTTTTTCATTAGGTGCTCCCATAAAGCGACTGACCATATTGATTGCATAGGCAAGATCTGGGCGGGATCCTACCATCGCATACATCAAACTCCCAACAGCACTAGAGTAAGGTACGTTCTTCATTTTGGCCTTAGTCTTAGCTTTATCTTCTTCCTTTGTACTGCATAGTTTAAAATGACAACCGAAAGGTGTTTGAACTGGTGTAGACTTGTCCATCCTAAACCTTTTAAGGATCTTTTCCATATAGCCTTGCTGTGACAACTTCAACACACCTTTGCTTCTGTCCCTCTAAATGTCCATGCCTAGTATTCTATTTGCTGCTCCTAGGTCTTTCATTTCGAATTCACTGCTTAGGACTGTCTTTAGTTTAATAATCTCTGACATATCCACAGCAGCCACCAGCATATCATCTACATAGAGTAGTAGATACACAAAAACATCCTCCTTGTAACACTTGAAGTACACACACATATCAAATTGACTTCTCGAGTACCCTTGTGACTTCATAAACTGATCAAACCTCAAATTCCATTGTCTTGGAGATTGTTTTAACCCGTACAGAGATATCTGTAACAAACACACCTCATTATCACCCTCTGAAAAACCTTCCGGCGGTTCCATTAGTATCCTTTTATCTAACCTTCCATGTAAGAAAGCCGTTTTCACATCTAACTGTTCCAACTCCATATCACGATCAACTACCATTGATAAAAACAGCCTTATAGTGACATGTTTAACCACTAGTGAGAAAACCTCATGATAATCAACTCCCTCAATATGTGAAAAGCCTTTAGCAACTAACCTTGCTTTGAACCTAGGCTCCTCAACCCCTGGAATCCCTGGTTTGAACTGGAATACCCACTTGCAACCCACTGTTATTTGCTTCTCAGACCTTGAAATAGACTTCCAAGTGTGATTCCTCTTATGAGATTCCATCTCCTCTTTCATTGCTTCTATCCACTGCTCCTTGTACGGTCCACTAATAGCTTCTAGATAAGTATTAGGCTCATCATCATCCATCAGTTCCGCAGCACTTAGATCATAAGCAGTTATATCAGCCTCGATATACCTACTTGGCTTCTTGACGTTTCTTCTCACTCTATCTCTTGCCAATAGGTAGTTATCAAGAGGTGAATTTGAGACTTCATATTCAGACTCTTCTCCCGAGTCTTCTTCTTCTTCTTCTTGATCAGAAACTTGCGTAGCTCCACCTTCACCAGAAGTTTCTTCTGTAGTACTTGACTCACCAGCATTGTCTTCCTCAGGGAGTTCGAATGTGACTTTATTTTTCCCCTTTGGGTCTGATATCTTATCTAGTTCAGTAGACTGTTTCCCGATATCCTTGTCGACAATATCCTCACAGAAGATAGTGTCACGACTGACAATGCACTTTTTGTCTTCTAGACTCCAGATTCTATAACCTTTCACACCTTGAGGATAACCCATGAATACTCCCTTGTTAGCTCTAGGTTTGAGCTTCCCTTCATCAACATGGTAATAGACTAGACATCCAAACCTCCTCATATGTGAATAATCTGGTTCTTTCCCAGACCACACTTCTTCTGGAATTTCAAAGTTTAGTGGTGTAGATGGTGTTCGATTGATCATGTATACCACAATAGATGTAGCTTCAGCCCAGAAGGATTCACCCAATCCAGTCTCAATTAAGAGACTTCTTACTTTCTCCAGTATGGTCCGATTTAACCTCTCAGCGACTCCATTTTGTTGAGGGGTGTACGGACACGTCTTGTGCCTTAGGATCCCATGAAGCTTACAATGGTCGTCGAAGGTCTTGTTGCAATATTCAAGACCATTGTCCGTCCTTAAGGCTTTCAACTTCTTTTCACACTTTTTTTCAGTGACAGTCTTCCACTCAACAAATCTCTCATAAGCTTCATCCTTAGTCTTGAGAAAACAGACCCATACCTTTCTTGAGAAATCATCAACAAATGACATGTAGTATTGACACTTAGACAAACTTGGAGTGACATTAGGAGAGCTCCACAAATCCGAATGGACATACTCCAAAGGTTCTTTAGAAGTATGGGTTCCTGTCTTGAATGATTTCCTGTGAGCCTTACCAAGAATGCAACATTCACACTGTTTAAAGTCTTTAAACGTGCTTGAGCTTATTAGCTCCTTCCTGACTAACTGATGTAGTCCTCTTGCACTCAAATGGCCCAATCTACTGTGCCACAAGTCGGTTATATTCACTGACTTGACAGCCGCATTAGCTGCTCCACCTCAGGTTTACCATCTAGGAAGTGAAGAGTGTCCTTGTAATCACCAGCTAACACTTCTCTCTCTTTATAGAAAACTTGCATCCTGAAGTTTCTTGACTGAAACCAACACCCGAGTGTTTCTAATTGTCCCAGAGAGATCAAGTTTCTTATAGTTGTTGCTGAATACTTGACTTGTGTTAATACAACTGATGTGCCGTTGTAATTAACAATCTTAACTTTCCCAATTGCAGTTACTTCACAGTAGGAATCATTTCCCATTAGAATTCTCCCTCCATCTATTTCTTCCACATCAAACATCAAGTATTTTCTGAATGTCAGATGGTATGAACATGCTGAATCCAGAATCCACTCTTCTCTAGCAACATTAACCGAGGCTGATAGCATCACAGGTTCTGCCCATTCAGCTTTTGCAACACTAGCTTCTCCAACCTCGTGTTTACTATTGTTTGATGATTGCTTCTTCTTTGGACAATCCTTTTTAAAATGTCCTTCTTCTCCACATATCCAACACTCTCTGCCTTTCGTTCTTGACTTAGACCTACTGTTGTTCTGCTTTCCTTTATCTTTCTTCTCTGTTCTTCCTCTTGCCTGAATGACCAACCCTTCACTCTCTGACTGCAGTTTGTATATCCCCTTATCCTTCAGTTCCAACTCAATAGAGTAGGCTGTCCTGATAACTTCCTTCTTGGTGATAGTACTTCTTCCACTGCTGTACTTGAGAGTGTGAACCAGGCTTTCAAACTGCTTCGGCAAGCTGTTCATGAGAATTGCTGCATGATCCTCGTCACTCATCTCAACATGCACACTCGACAAATCTGATATCAACTTGTTAAACACGTCAAGGTTCTTGTCCAGATTCTTTGAACTATCCATCTTAAAGCTGTAAAACCTTTGCTTCAAGTAAAACCTGTGAGGTAGTGTCTTAACTTGATACTCAGATTCCAGTGCATTCCACATGTCGTATGTTGTAGGTTCCTTCATGACTTTTCTCAGAACAATATCGTGTAGGCTCATGCTCAAGAGATTTCTCACCCTCCGATCCTTGTCAAGCCACTTTGGATCAGATCTAACTCGCTCTTCTGCTTGTGTTTCATCTTCCCCCTCCTTAACGTTGTCCTTATCGTCTCCAGCTTTTACAAACGCCGAGGCAGATAACAAGGCAGATTCGAGTCCCAAGATCTCTAACTGAGCCTGGATCTTATGTTTCCACCAAGCAAAATCTCCTTCTCCATCAAACTTTTCTACTTCAAACCTTCCTTGAGTGGGTTCCATACTCACCTAGTTCTTCTACCAGATAACTAAGTGAATAATTTCCACTACAACCCAGGAGTTACCGATCTACAAGCCTTTATAGATCTACTACCCAGAAAACCCACAAAGTTTGCACCTTTCTTAGATTTAGTACCTTAGACACGATTGAGCTGCAACCTGAAGCTCTGATACCACTTGTTGTAACTTCGTTCAGCTCTTTACTTGGTCTTTTACTTAATCTATGTTGTGTTTGTTGTTTGCAGGTTAGAACAAGAAGTAAAGAGACAGAGGATTTACGAGTTCCCGAGGCTTAGACCAGCCAAGGTACGTCTCGGTGAGCTTGACCGCTCACTAGAGGTTCCACTATGAACAAAGAACAGAGTACAAACCCGAGAATCACACACCCGTACAGAAAGCTTAAGCCCTTAAGAAGAAAGAAGGAAGATGATGAAGAACTCTCACCAAAACCCCAAAACCCTCTCAAATGCTCTCTAGACAAAAGTAACTCTCTTCGTTGTCTTATCTTTCTGTCTGATTGTCTTTCCTCTTGAAACCTCCTTGTCCCCTCTGTTAATTCCCGTTTTTGCCCTGTAGCAGACTCTCTTGAGCTCCACGCTGAAGCTTGTCGCGATCCGCTACTCGACAGGATGCAGAGTCCTGTGTTCGTACAAGTTGTGGACCACTTCACTCTAAACCGACTTCTTGATGGGCTCAACACAGCAAGGCCCATTTACGGTTTAAGTCCACCAGCCCAAAACCATAATTGTTTTGACAATTTCTTCTGAGAAGCATATGAATGAGCTAATTAGACATGTGCTGATATGTTGAGATACCTTCAAACTCGCGTTCGATCTCTTCAAGCATACTCTTTCTCTTTGCAGCTGTAAACAAGAGATAAGTAACTTTGTCTCTTAGATTTGGAGAAGCTTTTGAGGAAACATATGATGTGATCTTGATACTGGATGATCGAGAACAGTTTGCCACCAAGGGGTTTATGGAACTCTACTCAGCTTTTTTTATTTTTCTTATGGTTTAGTTATGAAACTGTGATAATAGCCTGCCTATGTTGTTGTTTGGTAACACTAACCCAAAGCTTCTTATTCACATATCACGATCCATAGTTGATAACATATGCTCTATATTCAAGATTAAGATTGAGGTTTGCATTTGCTTTTCATGGATAGATGTCAACAGATTCCAACTTATCAGACATTAACTGGAAAAGTGGGTGTTGTTGAATCTGTAGGTTAGAAATGAATATGTTTTGTTCTGGACTTTATTGTTTGAGGAAGAGCATTGATGATATGCACTCGTCAATTATGGATAGTCGCTACAAGGACCAAAAACTTAAGACTTCAGGTTTGTGTGTGTAGAGTACTCTCTCAACTTCGAGCTCAGGGCAACCCCTCAAGCATCACATCACACTGAAAACCAAGCTGTACATGTGGAGGAAGAGACTCTTAACTCTTAAGCAGGGGGAAGAAAAACCTCCCTCAAAGGAGACTTACCAAGAGAAAGTTGTGTTCCTAAAGTGAGCTTGACCAAATGTGTTGTTGTTAGTGAAAAGGGTGCTAGTAAGAAGAAGTGGTGGCTTGTGCATGAAAGGCAGACAGTTTAGTCATAAGGGTCAATTGACCCTGGTGAATTTATAAAATTAGATGAAATATTAGGAAAAAGATCAAATTGATCCTGATAAAATAGCACAAATGACCTTTATAAAAATTTTAATAACACAGTGACCCTTAAAATTTTTTTTTGACCCTGGTAAACTGATTTACTAGCTCCACCACTGTTTATGGGAAGATCAAGATCAGAATCTCATTGTTTTAATCTCAAGATTTACCTTTTTTGTAATTAAACCCAACGGCTAATTATTAATTACGCAATCTATGCAAGATATGGAAATCTCTAATCTCATTAACGAAGGGAGCGTGAAAGAAAACCAAAAAAGTAAATTTTCCTTTTTCGCAATGAGCGAGAGAGCGAAAAAATTAAAACGCATCTTTCTAACCCTAGCTCTCTATAAATATTTCACCTTTCATATTTCTTCATCATCTTTTTTTTTTTTTCTCTTTTTCACAACGCCCAAGAATCACCATGCGACCCTCTTCGTCTTCTTCTTACTCCCTAACTTCAACGAGTTTGAGCAATAGACTCCTAACAATATTTAGGAAAGCAGAACAACTGTCTATCTTGTGTGAAATTGATGTGTGCGTTATCTACTACGGACCTCAAGGAGACCTAAAAACGTTTCCAAACGATAAAGAGAAGGTGAGAAGCATGGCTATGAGGTACAGTCGGCTAAACGAAACCTTGAGAAGCAAAAAACGCACACATCTTTCTGAGTTCCTTGAGGAGAATCCGAACAAGAGGATGAAGACGAGTCCGAGTCCGAAGAAGAATGTGGATGTATTGAAGTATCCAATCTCTGATCACTACTCTCCCGACCAAATCTCCCAATTGATTCAGTCCTTGGAACTCAATCTCTCTACGTCCCAACAAAGGCTTCGATTTCTTCTTGAGTCGCACGACAAACACAAACTACTCGATCATCATCATCATCATCAGAGTTTAGCTTCATCATCCTCTCAGAATCATCAGACCCAATCTTTGAACCCTAGCCAGAAGTTCTCGCTCTTGATGTATAACCCTGGAGATAATACTCTCTCTCAGATCCCAGTCTCTGCATCAAATCTCAGTCAGGATTTCTTAGCGCTACTTCAAGAATCTCAGTTGAAGAATCAGTTAATGAAGCAGGAGCTCTCTGATTATGATCACAACACATGCATGAGTGACATCACCAACAACAGTTTCCAACATCCTTGCGTCTCAAATACAGAACATTACTCAGGGGTACAAGAATCCTTTGGGATGAATCAGAAGGATTTTTATGGCTATGATCAGAACATGTCTAGTATGGCTAACTCCGGGTTGATGCAGCATCAAGTTTATGGTTATGATAACAACATGTATTAATTTGCAAAAAACCCTATATGTGTTTTTGTTTAGGAACATCTCTTTTATTTGGTAGCTGTAACAATCTTATGTCTTGTTGTTCTTGTTGTTGTTGTTGTTCAACCAATCTTTTCTATTATTTTCGAAATATACACATTGTCTACTTCTTTCTTGCTAAAAACTGTGTTTCCTAATGAAGTTTTCTTACATGTTTCTTTATTTTTATTGGATTTTTTTGCATAACGCATCATGACAACAAGTATCTAAAACATCCTCTGTTTCAGTACAGATTCATAGTGATCAACTTATGTTTATTAATCTTTTAATAGTAACAATAACATATACAACTTTATGCTGACTACTAAGTGTTTGCAATCTTCACACTCATATTAGAAGTGACTCTTTATGCCAGATGATTCGTTCCCTTCCATTCCATTATGTCTGCAGCAGCTTCCCACTCCCCTTGACCTCTATCTCCTGATGGTTACTTGGAAGCTTCGGTTGACTCGTTTGTGTTCACTTGTATACGACACTCTGAGATACATATGGTTTCATCTGTAAAATCCAAATATATATATTCATTCATCAGCAGAGAGCAGCTAAATCACATAACCTAATTAAAGTATGCATTCCCATTTCAGGTTCCTAACACAAAAACTTACAACGAACCAATATACTAATCAGGATCACAAACCCCTAAGGAGCTTCCACCAATACGATTTGAAAGAAGATTTCTCAAGGATTGTTTCTCATGTTCAGTCACGAAGCAAGCAACATACTATCGGCTATTTATATTTTAGCAGAGCTAAATTAAACCCCTAGGAAGCTTAACGCATTAAGTAAGCATTCCCATTTCAGGTTTCCTAACACAAAAACTTACAACAAACAACAAGATCAATCAGGAGCACAAAATTTTTTAAAACAAAGAGATCAAAAAAGATAATTTACCTTCTTACAAGTCTTATTGCACAATCAGGAGCAAAAAAGATAATTTACCTTGTCTAACCAAAATAATTACTCATAAACCTCCTTTTACCTAAAACATTTTTAAAACAAAGAGATCGTGTGTATTTGTATATCTTAATTTCTATTAACTCAAAAGTTCAAGTTTCTGTAGCGACGATTTTATAAATAAAATGGCATAAGCCGACAACATTGAAGCACTGTCGGTGGGGGAGAGTCTGTATTTAAGATTGTTACAGATAATTATGAAAATTTTATTTTATTTTGTCGTATTTTTCTTCATAATTTGACCCGATCAACTTATAGTAGTATGTGAAAACTATTGTTAAATTGACGAACCAAATCACGAGGACAGGAGGCTCGACACGTCACACGTGGGCAAAATTTTTGTATAAAGTCCGACTAATTGAAACCAAAAAAAAAAAAAACAATTACACCTAACTAATCAAATTGCTAATTTTATAATCACAAGAGAAAATATTAAGATTGATGATTAGCCGTTGGAAAATGTATACATATTGGGGGATAAAATACGGTCCAAAATGTCTACCACACAAACGTATTCCATGCAAGTCTTGTAGGGCCGATCCTAGGAAAATTGTGGCCTAAAGCAATTTTCTAAATTTATAAACTATAAATAATATAATATTAAAAGTTAAAAACAAAAGAAAAATTAAGAATAAAGACTATTTGGGGTTTGAACCCACTAATTTGGATGTATTTTGAGGCTATATAACCGATCTTGCTAAGAGAAATTCTTTAAATCTAATCCAAAAAATTAGAATATTAGATGTGGCCTAAAGCAGATGTTTTGGCTGCCTTATAGACGGGCCGGCACTGAAGTCTTGACAACTTGCCACAAATTTTTAATTATTTTAATCAAAACGATTATGGTTTATACATAATCAAAAGTATGTTATCTCTAATTGACTTGAAAGGTGTGGAGGCTATCTACTTCTAATTATATGGTGGAACCATGCGATTGTAATTATTTATTTAATTTATCCTATGATTTTAGATAAATTGACGTACATGGGCGGCTACAGTTGTGTTTGTTTTTATTTGGATTTTATTTTGGTTTCCGAGTTTTTTTTGTTTATATTGGAATAGTGTGATTAATTCTAAGTTCTAACCACCAGTTAGTTATGGAAGAAGTAAACATTTTTGAGGCTCCATTTTAATGAAATACTATTATAAACATTATTAGCAAAAACAAAAATTATTACAAGTGTGAAAAAAGTGATCAATTCGATTTGATGTTTTAGCCATATCTCAAGCTCTTCCGATAGTAAACTTAAGACATAATTACATCTGTAAATAGTTAGGGATGTCAAAATAAATAAATACGGAGCATCATAATTAATTCGACTTGATATGATTCGATTAATTAAATCTAATGGCATTACTTTTGGATTTAACTAATAAGACTTGTAAGAAGATGCAATCAACATAATGGAAGAATCAAAGACAAAAGGCACAAAAGAATTTAGAAAGTGTAATGAAAAACCTTAAAGCCAGTGAGATCAGGGACTATATAATTTGGCAATTTATCTGGCAGCACAGCATATCCTCCTGCATAACACCATGTCATAAAACTTAGAGAAAGATAAAACGAACTCTACAAAACAGATGCAAAAACTGTATATTATTCTATTGGTTAAGGGTTTGTCAAAAAAAAAAAAAAAAAAAATCTATTGGTTAACATACCATATTCTTTAGGTGGAAAGCTAACAACTTAAACGCAACCATGACAATTATAAACCGAGAAAGATTAAGCTCCGATCAGTCAAGCTACACTATGTCATGTCTAGAAATGTAAAAATCAAGTCTAGAAGCAAATGCAAATGATGATCAATACTTTGTTTAAGTTGTTAGCTTTCCACCTAAAGAATCTAGTATCTAAAGCTAGCCATGTAAAAATCCTGAAACTTAGTTGATAACAAACTTGACTAAAGTTGCATATATATGAAGTCTTATCGATATTCAGAAAAGATCAATGAGATTCACTAAAAATCCAGCCTCACCTTCTCGTTAGTTCTATAGCATGCATCAAGTTTCAAGCTTTTTTTTTTTGTTTTAACCATTTGAGTGATTTAAAGGCACAGAGTTTTCTAATCAAAGAGAGGCAGAAGGAACATACTTGATCAAGACCAAATTCCAAGAAATGCCGCAGATTATGTCGTGATCTCCGGATGCTAGTAGATAACCTGAGTAGACAAAACCAATCACATTCGCAGCCAAACAGAACTTGCAACCAAAAATGCCAAAAAAACACAAGAATAAATCAACTCTAGAGAAAACATTTACAGGAAATTTTAGCAGTTTCAAAAGTAATCAGTCTAAAGAGAAACTGTTATAATTAAACAAGAAAATGTCATTAGATAAATACATTAGCTCTAAACGACTTCCATGGCTTATTGCATAAGAAAGCTTCAAAAATATCACACAGTGATTTAAACCAAACCAGAGTCATCTAGCGAAATATACCTGACCTCAAATGAAAATCAAAACCAAAACCTAAACTTAGTCTTATTCCTTGTCAGTGGATAAACTTTCTCAGCTAACTTCAAGAGAAAGCTTCAAAATTGATACAATGTTTAAACCAAATCTAGCCAAAAACATGCGACATCAGATAAACATCAAACCTTAACTTAGTCATACTCGTGGATAACTTCATAAGCTTAAAGGACTTCAATGGCTAATCAAGCCAAATATACTAGACACTTAGTGATTAAACCAACTCAAGAGTCATCTAGCCAAATATGCTTGACACTCGGATAAAAACTCAAACCTTGGAAAACTTTATTAGCAACTTCAAAATTTCACACAGTAATCAACCAAATCTAAACTAAGTCTTAGAAACTGGTACTAACATATAGTTTCTAGGTAACTAACTATTTGAAAGCTAATGCTCCTCCTCCAAAACATCTTCAGATACTAAAACTTTAACCTGAACTCTTTGTAGTTGTAGAAAGAATCACGAGCCCATCCTTTATCTCTCTATCAGCAACCATAACCGAAAATTAAACGAGACACGAAACAAACGCAAAGCTTTATCTCTCTCGTTAATGGGGAATCAATTGGGAAAGAAGACGAGAGAGTGAGAAACTTAAAAAAAAAAAAAAAAACAAAGTTGGAACCTTTTCTGGTGTGGAAACCATGTACAAGTCTCTAGGAGGGGAGAGAATATCAAGTGAAGAAGCTCTCTTTCTTCTGAATGATCTCCCATTTAAAAATTAGGGATTTTTTTATTCAAGTGTGGTGAGGTTGAGGAAGACAAAGCGTTTTGTGTGGAATTTGGAAAATTGGTGTTTTTTAGGAAACTATGTGACTGTAAATCAATTAAATGGAAAATATAGGGATCTTGTTTGAAATGTTTTAGATTTACGCACGTTTTTGTTTTCAGTTCTTCTTCTTCAATCACAGCTTCTTCTTGTTGATATTGAAAGTTTTTTAACCAAACTAGACATTTTGTGTTGAGAAAGGCGAAAAGAGTAAACTCCAATCATGGGTAAGTCGAAAAATCATTCCTTTTGATTTACTCAATACTCATTTTTTTGCAAAGTTCAATCCTTTCTATCGTAATGTTGTCCTGGGAGCTTCAAACCCTTAGTTTATGTTCTTCTATGCATGTCACTGAATCATCGGTAATTAGTCACATTTTGCTTTGTATTGAGATATTTTTTTTTGAATTGGATGATTGAAACAAGTTCAAGTTCAAGGTACAAAAATTCGATCTTTTTTCTTATTCTAATTCACATTTTTGTTGTTGCTGTAAAACCAAACTCATTATAGGATTTAAGTTACAACTAAATATATTTGAAGTGATTGTTCAGTTCTTTTTGAACAGCCATTGTCTTGATTCTTGAACAAAGCCTTACTACGATTTCACATTTACTTATCCTTTGGTAGCTTCCACCCAAAAACATTACAAGAACAGTTTGCTCTTGAAGAGATTTTTAGTTGGCGTTGGCACAGAGGATTCATCTTTTCTTATCAGAAGATTCACTCGAGACGAGTCTCTTTCTCGACCTCTCACTAGCGACGAGGTTAAGCTTTATATTTCTTCTTTTTGTTATCCTAATTAACCATAACATAATACTCTGATGATGAAGGAACTATATATGTTTTTTTATCAATTAACAAACGGTCCGTTTGGCTTATACTCTGTCTATCGATTCTCTTACATGATTTGAGAAACCTGCAACTTTTTGTTTTAAGAAATCTTGTGTCTTCCCGTGAATACTAGATTTTTTGATTTTATCACACTCTTGATGAATGCTAAAAAAATCTCCAAGGTTTAAGAGAGATGCATGTCACAGAACAAGCTGTTTGACTTGTTTGTTGACTACTTATCTCTTTTTGAGGCTTAAAACACAGGAGGATGGATGAGATAACTAAGTTCAAAAGTGAGCTTGCTATTATGGAGCTCGAAGTTCAGGTCCGTATTTCGATTTCCAAAGTGTCACGACTGACCATCTTATCTTATTTCGTTAAGTTGATTTGGTTTTAACATGTCATATTTTCTAAATACATCATTTGTTGGTTACCGCATTGGAAAGTTTATAGATTCAGATTTGTGTATATGTATAGGTTTCTATAGTAGAAAATGTTTCATAATTTTGACGTTGTGTTATGTTTTTGCAGATTGTGAATTGAATATGCTGAATACTTGTCCTTCAGTTCTGAGAAACAGATCCCTGCTACAACGATATATTCATTGAAGCTCAAGCTCAGCTCCCATCAGTTCCCATCAGTTCTGAGCTGAGCTTAGCTCCCATCAGTTCTGAGCTAAGCTCAAGTATTTGTGTGGACTTCAATGAATATATATATATACGCTGGAATCCGAAACTTTTTTAGTTCTTCAATGCCTTCCATAGCAGCTGCAAGTATTATTGATTATTCATTAAGACTTATGCATTCTTCTCAGTACATATTGAAACATAATGGTATCTCAAGATACTTATGCATTCTTCTCTTTCTCTTTGCAGCTGTAACAAAGATTTTCTAATTCTGTTTATGAATAAAAATCATGCTAATGATAAAAAGTATATATACAATCATTTTACCTAATTTTACTTCATAGTTAGTTAGTAGGATTATTCTACCAAAGTATCCATACATTAAAGATGTTCAAAAGAAATTTTACTTCATAGTTAGTAGGAGAAGAATGTTACAACTTACAAAGTAATGTAAAAGGTTATATATTGAAAGCTTTCATTATTATGGAGATCGAAAAAAAAAAAACATTATTCGTTTTCAGAGACTCTCAGTCTTCTCTATCTGTTAACCTCGCTCTCCAGATATAACCAACACACAAATTCTAAAACAGAACATCATCCCAAAATACAAAACAAGAACCAATAAGAGCTCTAGGTTTGCTCTAAGGACAGCCAATAATCTCAACTGTTCTTTAAAGAGAATAAAGAAACTTAACCCAAATGATCTCTGCACTTTGCGTCGCCTCTTTCGCAAATTCCTCAGCCGCTTGCTCGTCTTTCGCCTTCCTCATCGCGCCATGATACTCTTCGTAAGCTTCAGAAGCATCAACAAGAAGATGAGAAAGATTGTTCACAGTCTCCTTAAACTTTGCATCAACAGATTCTTTCTCTGCTTCAAGCGTCGCTAACAGTTTCTTGATCGCAAAGATTCTAACGTACAACGCAAGCGTTTTAGCGGTTGCGAAATGAGAGTCCACGACGGTTTGCTTCTCCGTGGCAGCTTGATTTAGCATTGTTGCTCGTACCTGCTCCAGGTGAACTCGCTCAGAAGCTTCAAGTCCTTCTTTGATGACGTTTCTGTATTTTGCTAACCTAGAAATGTAACTGATGGGAGCTGAGCTTAGCTCTTCGAAACTCGCAGCAGTAATGAGAATCTGATCGAAATCCTTACGCGTCACAAGCTCACGAGCGGTTAGACCCCGAAGCTCTTTCAGTTTGGTTCTTAGGGTTTCTACAGTCTCTGATGTAGCAGATGATTCGCTTGTGGAAGAAGAAGTGAGAACTCGGTGTCCGAGTGGAAATTCCTTCTCTTTTCTGTGATTCTCAACGAGCTGAGTCAACGACGCGGTGAGACTAGAAGTCTCTGTTCCCTGCAAAATCATGAAAACATAGGAACTAGAGTTATGATATTTATGATTGTGATCCTTTTCTTGTTGCTCAAGAAAAGGTCTGAAACAAAAACCTTGATTGCTGACTCTTCAGAGAGGATCTCTTCTATGCTATACTTTGTTGGTATAACGATTGCATCTTCTTCTTGTTCCAAACATCCGCAAACACCTGAGTGTCCAAGTCCAAGAACCTCTGGTATAACAGAGCCACTCTGTTTCTTTGCAGCTGTGAGAACAAGAACTGTATTAGAAAATTGTCTGAGACAGTGAGTGAAACAGAAAGAGTGTTTTTCTTTTTTTCTTACCTTCATCTTTAGCAGCATTTGCACTAATACCACTACTGTGTGCTTCTGCAGAACAAAGAAGGAGGAATCAGATTTCAACTCGTATTTTCTTTCCTTAGGAGAGATCATTAATAGAATCTTTAAGTATTTTGAAATTCACGTTCTATCTCTTCCAAAATTATCTTTCTCTTGGCAGCTAAAACAAGATTTTATAACCAAAAAAGTTTCAAAATTTGCATGAGAAAGTTGTAAAGATAAGAAAAGGGATCAGAGAGTTTACATTCTTCTTCAATGTTTCTGAAATCATCAACTTGAATCTGTTTTAGACCTCCAATAGCAGCTGAAAATAAACGATTTAAACAGGTTCATGATCTCCTCTGAAGTAGATCAAACAGAAACAGTAGTAGAGTAATCCTGATAAGTTTTAACACAATATCACTTTATCCTTTGGCCATGCAATGAATGTCCCAATTGCATCTCCCATACATTCAATTTCAGCCGACTGCCTCCAAACTGCGGCAGCATTCACCTTCACTATGTCAACCCAAACCTTAACTGCATTAGGCCCTAAGGGAACTAAATGAACAGTCTGGTCTAGGTTGTCTGAAGCCCAACGTCCTTCAGCAACCACTTGATTCTTTCCGCTAATCTCCATTAACTTGCTTCTGATTTTCTTTGACAATATCATTCTACAATATTTACAAAAGAAACCATTACATTACAGTTCGAATAACAGAAAATAAGAGCCACTTTATACCATATGAAAAAGTACCTGAGAATTTTGGAGTGGGAACTGAGAAAGTGGCGGATTTATCTTTACAGGCGCTTTTGGAGTGTTAGAACCTGGAGATGCAGAAATTTTTTACCATTTGATGCAGTTTTAGAACTTGGTGCTTCTATAGATGATGTACGAGACCTTTGAAAAGTTGATTCTGGTGCATCTTCTAAAACACACTTATTGGCAGGCCATGCTACGAATGACTTCACAGAGTCCCCAAGGTATCTAATTTTTGGCGTAGGCCTCCACAGGAATGTATCTCCTCCATGTACCACATCGACAAAGACTTTGACTGCATTTGGTCCAAGAGGGATATCATTAACCAACGCTTTTGGTTCATTGCACTGCCAACGGCCTTCAGCCACAACTCCATCAGTTCCACCAGACCAGTCCAGCAGTTTGCACTTGTTCAAACAATCTGTTGTTGGGCTCTATCAAATGCAGAAAATAATAAACTCAAAAATCATTTTGCCAGCATTTTAGAATAAGAAGTATGGTTTTGTATAAGAAACTTTACCCTAAGAGGAATCTCTTTAGCATAAAATCCCATCTGGTCTATAAGAACACATTTACTTTCAGGCCATGCAATCATTTCACCAACAGCTTGCTCAACATTAAACATCCCTACTGAAGGTCTCCAAAGAAAGGCTTCTGTGTTTATTGCTTTCTCAACCAAAACTTTAACAGCAAGAGGGCCCAAGGGGATGTCATTCACAAAGTCATCCGGATCAGATGATAAAAGAAGTCCCTCAACCACATTTTCATCAGTACCAGACCAGTCAACCAACACAGTGACGACGTGCATGCGTGTTAACACTCTACAATAATTTTATTGACAAATGTGAGAATTCGTATGAACATAAATAACTTATCTCAAATTAGCTTACTCTGGCTCTTGCAGGAGCTGAGTTTTCACCAACTTCAGGTTCTTGCCTCTGTCACAAATAAAAGAAAGTTAGAATAACATATAATAAAACATTGTATGAAGATATTTACAACTATGTGAGTTTAAGTAACCTGTCTAATTCTAGCAATCTCGTCTTCCAATTCATGTATTTTATGAACTAACTGATACTGTTTCTCTTCCATCTCAGCCATAAATTTTTTCTTAACTTGAAAACAAGCTAACTTGGTCTTACTTATGCTTCTACCCATTGCCCTCAGACGACCTGGATTATCAGATCCTAATAATTGTGATAGGTTGTCTTCTCGTGGGTTTGTTGAATTTGACGAAGCAGCATGATCAACCAGTTGAGCTGCCTTCTTCTGCGTCATTTAGGAAACATACATATGTAGAGAAGGTAAATTGAGAACAAATACTAAACGAAAACTCATGTGAGGGAAATTCAATAACTTAAAAATTTCTCAGCTGCTTGGGTGTTGACTGGGGTTCCATCCTTTTTGGTACGTGACTTGACCCAGACCTTAAGCCTAGTCACTTGTGATGGTTCTGAACTCTCTTGTTTCTGTTAAATAAATAACTGAGGTGAATTAACATGGTGGACTTGTATAGAGTTCTTATCATAATAAAGGTAATAGATGTTACCATATCTTCAGCCAGCCTGACCATTCCTCTGCGGCTACAAGTGTGAGGTATTTGTTGTCGCCTTCTCTCCTTGTAGGATTCACTAACAGCTGCAAAGGCTGAGCTAGTTTTGACCTTAACAAATTTACGCCATTCTGTTGGTGAAACATTCTTTGGTCGCAGATTCATCCTCTCTTGATTAGTAGATTTACTCCTTATCAGTGAGACAAGTCGTGATTTGGAGGCCCTCCAAAGACATCCCATCTGTCCCATCACAACATTCTTCTGAAACTCTTCATCAACCTCAAACCTTGCCTATATTACACATAATTATCAGAGTTAATAATCGAAACATAACATATATAAAATATTGACATGAGAGTGTAAAGAAGAAGGTGACCTAAACAGATTTCCACAGAACAGTTTTGACTTCGTCGCTGATTTTCCTCCAATCATCAACGGTGACAGGAACATGTTCCCGCACTAATGGACCTAGATAAGACGACAACTTGACTGATCCCGGACCAATAGGCTCTCCCATGTCATTAAACTCAACTCTTTCACGAACATTTGGATCTTTCCCTATGTTCTTCATCTTAGTTGGACCTCTATGTTTTTTACGCATAGGTGGATCTACAATCTCATTATCTTGTGACTGTTGAACCTCACCAATAGGCTCTTCCTCTTCAACACCCTTGTTAGGTGGATCTGCAACCTCATTCTGGACCTCGTTAGGTGTATCTGCAGCCACATTCTCCTCAGCAGGCATTCTTTCTTCATCACCTCCAACTGTCTGAGGTAGCACCGTACCCAGATATTCTGGCTCTTCAAGGTCTTTCTTCTTAGACTTCTTCGTCTTCTTAGTCTTTCTATTAACCATCTTAATTCACCTGAAAAAAATAACATAAACATTACTAACATGTCACTAAGGACAGTAAAAAACAATCAGACAAGATACATACACAGAACAAGACAAAAATACACACAAAGAAGAAACCAATCAGACAAATAGCACAAACTCATATCACACATATATGCCATCACATTCAGGGCGAGCATTTTGAGAATCTTCTTCTTCAAGTAAGTGAACATCCATTTGAATAGTTGATGGCAATGGTCCAATATGCGCGTCCCCATCTTCTTCCTCTTCCTCATTGTATCTCCGTGAAGGACCTCTTAAGACAACACACCAACCAGATTCATCACTCTCCTTTGAGTAAAATACTTGCTTAGCCTGAGAAGCCAATATGTATGGATCCCTCATAAAAGAAACTTGATTTTGATTCAAGTTAACTAGTGTGAACCCATCTTCTACTTTTACTCTGTTACCTCTCAGCGATACAACCCTCTGGTCTTGCTGGGTTTCTAACAAATTATTTTAGCACTTTCATATACCTGCATGCATCATGTAGTGACAACCAAGTTAAAATTCAGATGTTTAAAAGATAAACATAGTCTAAAATATAAAATACTAAAACGCAATACCTCTCAAAAGAGTACATCCAACGAAACTGAACTGGGCCACCTAGTCTAGCCTCCCTTCCGAGATGTATGACCAAATGAACCATGATATCAAAGAAGTTTGGTGGAAAATATCTTTCAAACATACACAGAGTTTCGACAACTTCAGTTTCCATTACTGAAATCTGCTCTCTATCAATAACTCGCTGACACAAGTGGTTGAAGAATGAACACAAACGAAAGATTGCAATCCTAGGACCTTTTGGTAGTAATCCTCTGAGTGCAACTGGGAGGAGCTGTTGCATCAACACATGATAATCATGTGATTTGAGACCTGTTACCTTTCACTCTTCTAATGATACAGCCCTTGATATATTTGAACAATACCCATCAGGCCCCTTGAAGTCAGATAGTCGTTTGCAGAATATATTTTTCTCTGTCTTGGATAAAGACCACGGAGCTGCTGGAAGATAAATTCTTTTACCTTTGATACTAGGGTGCAAATCTTTCCTAATACCAAGATGTTCCAGATATTTACGAGTATGTAAACCATCCTTTGATTTCCCACAATGCAATAATGTTGAGACAATACTGGCAGCCACATTTCGCTCTATATGCATGACATCCAAATTGTGCCTTATAGGCAATTCCTGAGTCATGACAACAATTCAATCAAAACCAAACTTAAAAAAATTACTTCAAATTAATTCTGAACATTACTTAATGTAATAGATATACCTCCCAATACGGCAGTTTGAAGAATATTGACCTTTTCTTCCATCTAGACAACTCCTCTTCGTCTACATCCTCTTCTTCCTCTTCCTCAGAATCACTAGATAAACCCTCACTGTCATGTTCTTCTTCAACACATGGAGTTCTTTTTCTCTTTCTCGCAGATTCTTTAAAATTCTTGAAACTATTTTTGTAGTTTCTCAAGATATGGGAAATATCTTGACCAGATAAAATCCTAGACTTTCTCCCATGTTCTGCGTGTCCATCAAACCAAGCCTTTTTAACCCGATACCTATGTGCTGGTGGAAGACCCTTTCTATGACGCATGTAAACATGCTTCCTGCCAAACTTAACCCACATACTATCTGTGTGTTTACCGCACAAGGGACAACCCATTTTTCCCTTCACTTTGCATCCAGCAAGATTCCCATAGGCAGGAAAATCACTAATGTTCCACAAAAACATTGCTTTTAGCGTAAACACAGATCTACTAAATGCATCATATGTTGGCTCTCCTTTGTTCCACAAATAGTTTAGATCCTCTATAAGGGGTTCTAAATAGACGTCAATATTGTTACCAGGCTGATTTGGACCAGGAATGAGCAAGGTGAGCATACTATTCTCCTTCTTCATACATAGGTGTGGAGACAGATTGTAGTTTACCAACAAAACAAGCCAACAACTATACTGACTATTCTTCATGTTAAACGGATTAAAGCCATATGTTGATAACCCAAGCCGCAGGTTCCTTTCCTCAGCAGCAAATAGAGGATATTTGTCATTCATTTTATCCCAAGTGACAGAGTCTACAGGGTGTCTGAGTTTCCCATCCTTGCTTTTGTTAGTAGAATGCCACCTTAAGGTTTTGGCCATTTCCTCAGACCTAAACATCCTTTTCAACCTTGGAATTATTGGAAAGTATCTTAAAACTTTATGTGGGACACCTTTCTTTACTTCACCAGTTTCTTTGTTAACCTTCCACCTTGAAGCATTGCAATGTGGACACCTATCAAGCTTCTTCAACTTCTTTCTGAATAGGCAGCAATCATTGATACAAGCATGTATCTTTTGATAACCCATATCAAAAGAATTCAAAAATTTCTTCACATCGTACAATGATGTATGTAGCACGTTGTCATCAGGTAACATCTCTGGCAGTGTCTCAAGTAGCTCATTGAAGCTCTTGTTAGACCACCCATTTTGTGTCTTAAGTCGAATTAATGAGACAATCGCTGATAGCTTACTATGGTTCGCACAATTTTGATATAAAGGTGTTTCTGCGTCTGCTAACTTTGCCAGGAACGCATCTACTTTCTTGTCCTCTCCCTCTGCAATTTCAAAGAACTCATCCAACCCAGCCAAATCCTTATCTAAATACTCAGCAGCTCTGTACAACCCAGCAATCTCTTCATTACACTGATTTACTTTGCTATCACATTCAGAAACTGAGTAAACTTCTCCGTGATGGTACCAATCCTTACGGCTTTTGTAGACCTCATCCATACCCCTGGTTACTAGATGATCAACAACATCAACCCCTAAGTGACGATCTACATTGCGACAATCTTTGCAAGGACAAATTATCAACTGATTGTCATCATTATCTGCACCCGCAGCCTGAACAAAATTCCATGCACCTCTCTCATAAGCAGGATCAAGTCTACAAATGAATGACAAGCAAACAATTTATTAAACACCCCAAAACCCAGCCAACAACCAGAAATGTATAAATTAACATCGATATACCTGCAAAGATGCACCCATGCCTTGTCCAACATTATATGATCTCACCTTAAATAAAACCGTTAGAGCAACATATCATACCGTGATAACACTAACTAATTCTCTTACCAATTACACTACGAGAAAGAAGCAAAAACAGTCATTGCAATCCAAATAAAAAACACATCAAACATATGTAATAACTCCACCAAATAAAACTCAATACAAAACAACCACCGCAATGTAATAACTCCACAATACATAACACCTCAAAACTGGATAGATAGAACTTACCTGCTGTATATAATTGAGAAAAATGTCTAGCTTGTTAGATCAATATAACCTGACACCGTTAGTGAGAAAACAATATCAAAACGAAATATAGCTTCGTAGACAAAGCGAAATGAAGCTATATCAAAGCCAAGTGAAGTATAAGAGAACATATATGAAGCTAAATCAAATGCAAATCTCATAAATCAATAAGATAAACAGCAAATCTAAAGCACAATCAGAAAAAATTGTTACATTACCCTAAATCTCAGAACAAAGTTGATATACAACCCTAAATATGAGGAAAATTGAAACAAACAGCAAATCTAAAGAACCTAACCCTAAATCTCGCCGTCGACGGCAAAATAAATAACATAACTAACACTAGAAAGACAAAACCTTGCCTCGCGAGATGAAATCGAGCTGATATGGAGAATGTAAGGACAAACTTATGGCCAGCGAGATGGCTTATTGCTTCGACGAGGACGAACTGATGCCCGGAGAGAGGATTAATTGCTTCAGTGTTGTCGCCGGAGATATCAGTGGAAAGAGAGAAAAAACACTTAGCGATAAGAACGAGAAAAAAAAGAAGTAAGTGTTATGTTATGTCGTTTCGAGAAGAGGGAAAAACTAAACGTCTAGAGGGAAAATGTACCGCTATAATGAAAATTTCCCTCCAATGACAAAATGTCGCGATTTTAGTCTTTTTTATAGCGTTTTCATATTTTAGCGTTAGTATATTGCTATCAATAGAAACCAAAATCTCGAATTTTTCGTACATAGCACTTTATAAAATAATGCTATGATAATATGCTATCAATGTATAGTTTTTTTGTAGTGGTAGTTATAAGAAAAACGTAATAACGATCAATATTCAAACGTTTCATTCTTTACTAATTGGGAAAGATTCCAAATTACCAATATACTCTCTGTAATGTTTTGAGAGTGTGAAATATACTTAACTAGAATTTATACCCGAGCATACGCGAGATTTAAATTTAAAATATTTTTAATAATATAAATTTTTAACCTCAAATATAATTATTTAAACTTTTGAGTATAAATTTATATAAACACTAAACTTACTTTACTAAGTGATATATATAACATATACAGTGTTAAAGATAATAAAAAATGGCGTCTCTCTCTGATGGCGACTTGTGTGGCGATTCTTGCCACCGGTTAACTGTCCGGCATCGTCGGTGTTTTTCTCCGTTTTGGAGTGTGTTTTCCACCGACAAAACTATCAATCCTTGTTCCTTTACAGTTGGCGGTTTATTTCTGTAGGATAAATCTGACAGTTTACTTTCTCCCCTTACTGCGGGTGATAACCGTTTCTTAAAACCGCCATGGATCCACCAGTATAAATTCCTCCTTTTCTCTCAGTTTTTCTCTTCACATTCACTCTCCCGTTACCATTTATCCAATACCTTCCAAACAATGAGCGATTTTCTAAGAAAATCAGTCGAGGATCTTGATCTGGGCATTGATGATGCCCCGATTACTCTCCCACCAGATTTCGTTTCAAGAGCGGCTGCGATAAACCATTTTTCACTGGTGGTCACTTCAGTCAATCCCCGTAAGCAGAATTTGAGGGTGCTAATCCGCCAGATTCCAAGGGTTTGGGGATTCGCAGAGCAGTGTGTAGGAAGAATAATCGATGGAGGAAGGGTCCAATTCCGATTCCAGTCTGAGGAAATGATGAACTTGGTTCTCCGTCGCAGTCCATGGTCTTTCAATGACTGGACGGTGACGGCCCATCGTTGGTACCCAAACATTGCTGAAGAAGACTTGAAGATCATACCCTTTTGGATCCAAATCCAAGGTATTCCATTTCTTTACTTAACTAACGTCATGGCTGGAAGGGTTGGAAATAGTCTAGGCTATGTAACCGAAGTGGATTATGATGAAAATGTTAGCCAAGTTGGTTCTGTAAGGGTTAGGATAGAGTGGAACATAGACAACCCTCTTCGTTTCCAAAAGAATGTTCAGTTTATGTATGGAGAGAATACCATTGTCAAGTTTCGATTTGAGAGACTTCGCAATTTCTGTAACAAGTGTGGATCGCTGAAACATGATGTCAAGGAATGTCCTATGAGTTTTGATGATGGAGATCACAACGTATCTGATGATGAGAGTGATGGTGATGATCATCAAGATGGAGATAACAGCATGGATGAAATTGATGCCACTACTCCAATGCATCCTCCTGTGACTATCTCGGGTCTCCAAATGCCAGGCCCTCAGGAACCCTGTTATGAAAAGGATCCTACCACCACTGTCTCCTCTACTGGGCCTACTGTTTTTGAAGACATAGAGTTAACAGCAGAGCGGTTGCGTTACCTCCATGCCAAGTATGTGAGAGAAACGGCCATCTCCCAAGCACAAGAGGACCTTCTTGAGGAAAACACTGACAATGCTACTCCAGACTTCATCTTTCTTAAACGCAAGCGAGTCAGATTTGAAACGGCCTTTAATAACACTGATGCTGCAAAGGAAATGGCAGTCCTGATCCGTCTCCGGAAACAGGCGAAGAGGGACAGCTCTATTCGCTCGTGTTCTGCCTCAAATGGATTTGCCGGAGGCGCGGGGGCCCGGTACCCCCACAGCCTCCATGAAGATGGTGTCCTGGAACTGTCAGGGCCTCTGTTCGCCGCTGACATTTGCTACTATAAAGCGACTATGTACATTAACTAAGTGTGATGTTTTATTTCTAATTGAAACTCTAAATAAGTTTGATGTGGTTTGTAAACTAAAGGATGATTTAGGATTTTCTAACATTATAACTCAGCCCCCCCTCCCCCCCTTGGTGGCTTAGCTCTTATGTGGAACAACAATGTGTCCTTATCCCTGGTTTCAAAGGATGAGAGACGCATTGACATTTTTGCAACCTATAAAAACAATAATTTCTACTTATCTTGTGTTTATGGTCATCCAGGACAAAGTGAACGTTATATCTTATAGGACCACCTTGAACATTTATCTTCTCATCGTATAGAACCTTGGATCCTCATTGGGGATTTTAACGAAATCATATCCAATCAAGAAAAAAGAGGTGGTCCTATGAGAGATGAATGGTCCTTTCGAAATTTTAGACACATGATTTCACAATGTGACTTTGATGATATTAACTCAAGAGGAGACAAATTTACATGGGTTGGAGAACGTTATACACACACAGTTCGAAGTTGTTTAGACCGGTGCATGATAAATAGCATTGGTGCTGGAACTTTCCCAAATGCGTTTGTTGAATTCATGGACTTCTATGGTTCAGACCATAGACCATTATCTCTGCAACTAAATGTGAGGCAAGAAAAGCATAACAGATGTTTTTTTCTTTTTTTGAAACTGTTCTAACCTTTTTAAAGCTTCCAACCTTTTTTGAAATTGTTCTTGTGGGGTGGCAAAGGAAGAATTCTTCTTCACCAACAACAATTACCTCACAGATAGCTAACTGTCGAAGGAGTATGACTGTTTTTAAACATAAGTCGCAGCTTAATGCAAAAACAAGGATCAAGGCACTACATTCACAACTGAACTCTGCAATGGAAAGCAACTTGCAAACAGAGAGACAACGAGTACTAGAAATTCAAAGTGCTCTCACTAAAGCCTACTCCGATGAGGAACAACACTGGAAAAAAAAAAGCAGAAATCAATTTATTGAAGAAGGAGACCAAAACACTAGTTTCTTTCATGCCTGTGCAAAGACTAGATCCTCTAAGAACATAATAAATTCTATCTATACTGAACAAGGAAATCTTATTCACAGCGATAAGGAAATTGGTGATCATGCACAAGATTTTTTCACCAAAATGTTTTCCAGTAGTGGACATTCGGTAACTCCAAAAGATTTTGCAGATTTTGAAGCAACAATCATAGATGATATAAATTCTGCTCTAACTAGAGACTTTTCTGAACAAGAGATCTATGAGGTTGTCTGCTTGATTGGTGACGACCGAGCTTCAGGACCAGACGGTCTTACTGCACGCTTCTACAAACGATGTTGGTCCATCATTGGACAAGATGTGGTTAATGAAGTACAAGACTTTTTCAAGACTTCCACCATGACAAGAGGCATTAATCACACTAACATATGTATGATTCCGAAATAGATAATCCCAAATATCTAACAGACTATAGAGCGATTGCTCTCTGCAATGTCTTATACAAGATTATCTCTAAATGCCTTGTTAAACGCCTCAAACCTCATCTTGATAGTATCGTATCTGATTCACAAGCTGCTTTTATTCCGGGTAGAATCATTCAAGATAATGTAATGATAGCACATGAAGTCATGCATGCTCTAAAATCTCGAAAACGTGTGTCCCAAACCTACATGGCCGTGAAAACTGATGTTAGCAAAGCATACGACAAAGACGAATGGAACTTCCTGGAAACTACTCTCAAGCTCTTTGGTTTCTATGATCGATGGATTAGTTGGATCATGTCTGATGTTCGAACTACAACCTATTCAGTCCTAATAAATGGCTCACCTCAGGGATTCATTCAACCAGAAAGGGGAATCCATCAAGGAGTCCCCCTTTCTCCATATCTTTTTATCCTCTGCTCAGACATCTTAAGCCACCTTATAAGATCATATGCCAAGGATGGAGATATCAAGGGTGTGAAGATTGGCAACGGTGTTCCCCGTATTACTCATCTACAGTTCGTAGATGACTCTCTCTTTTTCTGTCAAGCGAATAGAAAGAATTGCCAAGCTCTAGGAGATGTTTTTGATGTTTATGAACACTATTCAGGCCAAAAAATCAATACTGATAAATCAATGATCACCTTTGGTTCAAATGTGTTTGGTTCCACTCAAGAAAGACTAAAGACCATTTTAAAGATCCCAAACCAGGGAGGAGGAGGCAAATATCTTGGTTTACCTGAGCAATTTGGGCGAAAAAAGAATGAAATGTTTGAATATATAATCGACCAAGTCAAAAAAGAACCTCACATTGGACTTCTAAGAAACTCTCCCCTGCTGGTAAAGAAGTGATGATGATATATGTAGCTGTCTTCATGCCGGTTTACGCTATGTCCTGTTTCAAATTGCCTAAAGGAGTCACATCTGAACTTGAATCTTTGTTAATGAATTTTTGGTGGGAAAGGAGTTCTCATCATCGCAAGATACCATGGATATCTTGGAAGAAACTACAAATATCAAAGAGAGAAGGAGGTCTTGGTTTCCGGGACTTGGAAAATTTAATGATGCCCTGTTAGCAAAACATGCATGGCGCCTTATTAAATTTCCGGATTCCCTTTTTGCTCGAGTGATGAAGGCTAGATATTACCCAGATGGATCCTTATTAGATGTGAAACGACCCGACCCGTTTTTTAATAATAAATAATAAATAACTACAACTAGTGGTCTCATATCCACTAGCCACCTAACCACAATCACAATCATCAACAGAATAACCAATGTCTATATCCAATAATAATCCAATAATTAAATATAATAATTAATAATCCAATAACCAATCATCAGAAAACATGAAACCAGCAACCTAGCAATGTTTCTAATGACCCAACTCTAGCAACGTAGCAATGCCAGACAACATTAAACTGAGTCCCTAGAACATCCTCCTCTTCATCGCCTTAATTCCACGATCACATTTTGCCATTACCTGCACCACAAACACATATTGCAATGCATGAGTATTTAATAAACACTCAGTAAGGCAATCCTCCCATCTACTGGGCTATACACCCAAGCAATAGAGTCGTCTCTAACCATCAACAACAATCAACAAACAACAAATAACAAACCAGGACTCTACATCGACCGACACCAACATGCATCGACCGACGCCACATGGGGATGCATCGACCGACACAAGGACTGCATGGACCGATGCAAGTTACACATGCATCGACCGACACCCAAACTGCATCGACCGACGCATGCTCGACATAACACGAAAACTCTAGAGTTTTACGCGCCGTCATCGCACTTGCATCGACCGACGCAAGATATACATCGACCGTTGCAATGCCGAGTATCGTGTTTTCCCCGAAGCTTCTCGCCGGATCTTCGTTCCTACAACCACAAAACTCGATCCCAAGCCACAAGAAAGTTTCCTAACGTCCAAAGTAACGATCTAACAAGTCTAACATCACACAACAAGCAAATTAGAGAGTTCTCTAGCTTAGATAAGCCATGATCCTACACTTACCTTTGCCACAGAAGAAATCCGACCCAAACACAAGGAGAAAACGTTCCTAGGAAGCTCCTACAACGATCTCAGCTACAGATCTCTACAGAAACAACTTCCAACACCAAGAAATCACCAAGAACACTCAAGAACACCAAAAACTCTTCTTTCTCTCTTCTTTTTCTCAAAAACGGCCAAACTCGCCGAATGAGACACAAAACTCGACTTAAAGGTTTCCTTCTCCCTTTGCCCAAAACGCAGCGTTTAACTTAAGTCAAAACGCATAAACTTGAACATGCATCGAACGATACACCATCTGCATCGACCGATACAATCCCTAAACCGGGATTTCGGTTCACGGATGTTACAAGATGCAAATCCAAAACGATCCCAATCCTATGGTTGGTCATCTCTTCTAACGGGAATAGCTCTCATAAAAAAAGGGTCACGGTTCATCGTTGGTGATGGAAAACTGATTCGTGCAGGAATAGATAACATTGTAAACACTCATCCGCTCCGCCCAATTAACACCATACAACCAGAAGGATCTTTCTTGATACACGAATTGATTAATAATCAAGAGCACAACTGTTCGTGGAACACAAGAAAACTAGAATCTTTGATTGTACCAGAGGACTGTGACTTCCTCAAAAACATATATTTATCAAAGAAGGATAGCCCTGATCGATTGATCTGGAACTATACTTTTTCTGGTGACTATGCAGTAAGATCAGGCTATTGGCTGCTCACACATGATCCCTCTGATCTTCTTCCTCACTCCATTCCACATGGCTCTGTCAAACTCAAAAATAAATTATGGAGATTAAATCTAATGCCAAAAATCAAACATTTTATCTGGCGTATTATCTTTCTATCTCTACCTACAACCACAAGACTTCGATCTAGAGGCATGAATATAGATTCAATATGTTCCAGATGCAGACAACAAGTTGAAACCATAAACCATGCTCTGTTTACATGCCCTTTTGCTAGTTCGGCCTGGCGTCTTTCTAACACTCCGGCTCTCAATGTCAATTGCTTGTCTGAGGATACAGAGGAAAATCTCATAAACATAATTGAATTTTCAACACGGCAAGATATCCCTCGTCAGACTTCCCTACTGCCACTATGGTTATTATGGAGGATTTGGAAGGCCAGAAACAACACCGTTTTCAACAATTACAGGGAAAGTGCAACGAAAACGGTTTTACAGGCTCAAGCTGAAACAAAAGAATGGATTGATGTAAAAGAGAATCGACTAAACACCCAAAAATCTTCTCACCAGGTACATCAATGGACAGCGCCACCAATCTCGATGGTTAAATGTAACTTTGATGCAGCTTTTGATAGGAATACTTCGCAAGCTATAGGTGGATGGATAATTCGCAACAACTTCGGTTTACCTCTCTGTTGGGGCTCTACTGATCTAGGACATACTGATTCCCCCTTGGAAGCTGAGACAAAAGCACTTCTTGTTGGATTACATCATTCATGGAATAGAGGTTACACAAATATTATATTTGAAGGGGACTGCGAGAATCTCATTAAAATTCTAAATGGTGTCCAAGTTAACAGATCCTTAACAAACTTTCTTAATGATATCCATTTTTGGGTATCAAAATTTGCCTCAACATCTTTCCTGTTTTCAAAAAGAGAATGTAATATTGCTGCTCACAATTTAGCAAAATATGGTTGTCGAGACAATACTTTCTACTTTGACTCTGTTTCTTTACTGGAATGGTTTCGGCAATCCAAGTGAAATGAAATTATATTTTTTATGGAAAAAAAAATAATATTTTTTTTGTTATATCTATTTGCGCGGAATTTTAATTTAATTTTTATCAATAAAAATCATCAATATAAATATAATCATTTGAAGTTTAAAAAATAAATTTATATAAAAAACCATACATATTTTACTAATCTAGAAATTATAAAATAACAACAACTAGGAAAGATAGATTTCATCTGCCATATTCATAATGTAAGTTTCCTTCATGTGCTAGCCTTCGTTTTCGTCCTTCATACGTTTTTCAGTGCAACGCAAAATGCAAGCCACAATCACCGAGAGGAACAATAAAATTGAAACTGAAGCGAATGCCACTATATACCATTTCATTGTCAAATAACCAAAACAAAATTAGAAATGGAGTTTAACGTTGATACAAAACTTTTTCCTGCCTTTCTCTCTTCTTTCAACATCCATTGCTAATATACAATGGATTTTAAAGGGATTTTGGTATGGTTGAATGAATGCCAATTTACTAATAATTTTGATATTGTCTCTAATAGTAATCGGATATGTATGATGTTTATCCATAAAACACAAATCATATGCATTAAATTAATTTTAAAATAATTTATTATTAAACTTTTAGTAGAAGAAATGATACATTTATCAAAACATAACTACATTTAATAGCTAAAATTCATTTTTTTGGTAGCAATATAATTGCTAAATTAATAAAATAATAACTAAATAAAAAATGAATTAAGTAAAATAAATCAATTATTGAAATATTAAAAACAATAGTAATTGGATATGCATGATGTTTATCCATAAAACAAAAATTATATGCATTAACCTAATTTTAAGATAATTTCTTATTAAACTTTTAGTAGAAGAAATGATACATTTATCAAAAAATAACTAAATTTAATAGCTAAATTTCATTTTTTGGTAGCAATATAATTGCTAAATAAAAAAATAATAACTAAATAAAATACAAATTAAGTAAAATAAATAAATTATGGAAATATTAAAAACAATAGTAATTGGATATGCATGATGTTTATCCATAAAACACAAATTATATGCATTAAGCTAATTTTAAGATAATTTCTTATTAAACTTTTAGTAGAAGAAATGATACAGTTATCAAAACATAACTAAATTTAATAGCTAAATTTCATTTTTTGATAGCAATATAATTGCTAATTTAATAAAATAATAACTAAATAAAAAACAAATTAAGTAAAATAAATGAATTATTGAAATATTAAAAACAATAGTAATTGGATATGCATGATGTTTATCCATAAAACACAAATTATATGCATTAAGGTAATTTTAAGATAATTTCTTATTAAACTTTTAGTAGAAGAAATGATACATTTATCAAAACATAACTAAATTTAATAGCTAAATTTCATTTTTTGTTAGCAATATAATTGCTAATTTAAGAAAATAATAACTAAATAAAAAACGAATTAAGTAAAATAAATGAATTATTGAAATATTTAAAACAATAGTAATTGGATATGCATGATGTTTATCCATAAAACACAAATTATATGCATTAAGCTAATTTTAAGATAATTTCTTATTAAACTTTTAGTAGAAGAAATGATACATTTATCAAAACATAACTAAATTCAATAGCTAAATTTCATTTTTTTGTAGGAATTTTTGCTTTAATAGTATTTTAATATGGGAGATTTGCACTCAGATACACTTTCTATAAAAATATGTTCATTTAACACACTTTCTATCCATGGACGCTTTTTTGCCAAGTTTTATACTGTTCACATAATTTTAGACTATTTTAACCTTCATCATGTAAGTTAAGATATAACTAAAGAGAGAAAAGCAGTTTGTATTACAAATAATAAGAACTATTGGATTGAAACTATAAGTTAAAATTCAATGGACAAGATGTTCTTTCATATTTTTTTTCTCCTACTCTTTTTTTTTTTTTTTTTTTTTGGCAACAGAGTACAAGATCAGCTTAAATGAGCCAATTGGTAGGAAAAACGTTTACATAGGTAACTAGATGTGACTCTATTCTAGCACGTCGTGCTAGCTTGTCAGCATTATCATTCTGCGTTCGGGAGACTTGGACTAGTGCAATAGATAAGAACTCTTCCTTGTCCGCCTCGATCTCATCCAAATATGTCTTGAAGGCAGGCCACTCGGACGGCAAAGACACCATCTTTACCAGGTCAGAACAGTCTGTATGAAAAACCACATTCTCAATATCCGCACCAATCATACAGCGTATTGCCCAGATTAGAGCTTCCACTTCTGCATGAAGGGGTGACAAGCTACGGCGAAGGTTAGAAGCACCTATAATGGGAGATTCCCCCTCAGGGGAAATGCAATACCATCCTCAGCCTGTATACTGGTCAGTTATCTTCCAAGATCCGTCCACAAAATAACGGTAACTGGTCCTATATATGTTGTCCGTAGCCATTTCCGCAAGCACAGGACCAGTAGTGGGATGAGGCCAATCCTTTGGAGGAATCCCTACTGTGTCTGCTTGTGCCGAAAACTAGAGTTTAGCTTCCTCCTCCCCTAACTGTAAAATTGCTAACGGATTGGAGTCCAGATTGCTAAAAAATTTGTCATTTCTAGCCTTCCAAATGTACCATAGAATCCAAGGATAATAATCCGATGAAGGATTCTGCTGAAATCTCCAGAATAAATAGTCCATGTTTGCATAGACAGATTGTGAAGGAAAACAGCCCGGAGATGTCGGGAATGAGGATAGAGCCCAAACCTGCCTGGCCGGAGGGCATAAAAATAAGGCATGATTGGTTGTCTCCTCAGAACCACCACAACAGCCACACTCAAAATCACAGGTCATGCCACGTCTCCGCAGATTAGTTGTTGTCGTCATACAACCCGTAATCGCTTGCCATAAAAAATGTCTAAGTTTTGGTGGGCACCGAATCTGCCAGACAAACGCCTGTAAAGGAATAATGCTAGGGCCAAATACAGGTGTCGAGGCCGCCTGATTTGGACGCAAATCTTTATACCCAGATTTAATGGTGTAAAGACCCGTCTTTGTCAAATGCCAACCCAATCTATCCGGTGAATCTGGTTTACCAACAGGTAAGGCAGAAATAATGGCAACATCCTTCGGCTCAAAAGAGGCCGAGAGTAAAGCCAAATTCCAGGAATGTGAGCTCCTGTCAATAATGGTTTCAACTCTAAGCGTGGGATCAATTGGCGATCTCGGACGTAATGCTGGTCTCCGGGATTGAGCAGGGATCCAGGGATCAGACCATACTAAAATGGAATCACCAGATCTTACCCGTTTAAGGAGTCCTTTGTTTACCAGATAGCGAGCAAATACCAAACTCCGCCATCCATAAGACGGCGAGTAAGATTTGATTGGGTCCAACGGGGTTGAATGCCTATAGTACCGACCTTTAAAAACCTTTGCAAATAATGAGTCCGGAACTGTAATCAACCGCCAGAGTTGTTTAGCCAACAAGGCGGTGTTAAAGTCATCCAAACACCGAAAACCCAAACCACCATCAACCTTATCAACACATAACTTATCCTAGGCTACCCAGTGTAGTCCTCGTGTGTCCCCAGAAGCACTCCACCAAAAGTTAGAAACCGCACTAGTGAGTTTCCGTGTGCCTGTTTTCGGAAGACGGAAACAGGACATGACAAAGGTAGGAACGGCAGTTGCTACTGATTTGATCATAACCTCTTTTCCCCCTCTGGACAGTAGCCGGGCAGGCCATCCACCTGTCCGTTTTTGCAATCGATCCTGAACAAAGGAAAAGACCTTTGTTTTTGAACCTTTCAGACTCTCAGGAATACCCAAATATGAACTCATACCATCCAGATTGGTGATCCCCAGTACTCCTTTTAGCTCCTCTCGTAAATCCACATCAACTGTGTGCCCAAATTGAACCGAAGATTTCTGGAAGTTTATTTACTGTCCAGAAACCCGTTCATACTGTCAAAGGATCCCTAAGACAGCGTCACACTGCTCTTTCGTAGCACGACAGAAGAAAAGACTATCGTCTGCAAATAACAAGTGAGAGACCGTGGGCAAGCAGCCGACACCTTGATACCCGTGATAAGCTTTAACCGTTCCGCCTTGTGGAAGTTTGCAATGAGAACCTCAGTGCAAAGAATTTCTCCTACTCTCTTTGTAATCACTTTATTTAATTATTATGACATATATTTTTTATTTTGTTTTTATGATTGATTATAATTTTATTTTTTCTACATTTTGAGATCTATTTTACTATATTGAAAATGAATAATTATAATATATATTATCCATTTATAATGGAATATTTGTTGATTGTTATGTGGATGCTAAAAATGTCTTATTATGTGAATAATTATTTGTGGATACTATACTTATTCTAAAATCAAGTCCACATGGACGATGAGTTATACACGTCCACTAAAAACTACTTATGTTTTGGTGAAGTAATCATTGTTAACTATCAAACAATGTTAACCTCATCATATCCCCAAAAAACCTAAGCATAAAACCGTTCTTCATATCATATCCTAAACTCTAAATCAGAAACCTCTGAGCCCTAAGCCCTAAGCCCTAAACCCTAAACCCTAAACCTCTAAGCCTTAAACCCCAAACCCTAAACCCTAAATCCTAAACTATAAGCCTCAACCTTAGATCATAATAATAATCATAAATTTTAATTTCATAACAATTTTAACAAATGTAGCCAAATATGAAGATCTTTTACTAGAAAACATGAAATTGACCCACCCCAACCTGTAAACCCTGAACCTTAAATTAGGTCAAAATTTTGACTACTTGCATTACATTCTTTATAAATTTCCAAATTTATTGATATCGTTCGCAATTAAGTGGATGGTTAACATGCATAGATGAAATATTATTTTGGATGATCAGATAAAAAACAATATGAATACAGTGGCGGACCCACGTTATGGATGGTGGTGGCAACTGCCACCAGTAACTATTGAAATATAGAAAAAATTTTACACTAAACAAAGTTATTTAAGTGGCAAAGTGGTTTACATTCGCTTGAAAAACCTTTGAGGTAAGGGGTTCGACTCCTCCATACGACAAACTGCCCCCACTAATATTTTATGCTGGTTCCGCCCCTGTATGAATACCTAATTAATCAAACAACTTGTGGTTTGGTACAGTAGTCATGTCCATAAAATCAAGTCCACGTGGATGAGTTATACACGTCCACAAAAAAACTATTTGTGTTTTGGTGAAGTAGTCATTGTTAACTATCAAACAATTTTAACCTCATCATATCCCCTAAAAATCTAAGCATGAAGCCGTTCATTATATCCTATATTAAACCTCAAACCCTAAACCCTAAACCTCTAAACCCTAAACCCTGAACCCTAAACCCTAAACCTTAAACCCTAAATCTTAAATCCTAAACCCTAGATTCTAAACCCTAAAGCCTAAATCATAAACTTTAGACTTTAACCTTAGATCATAAACCATGATCATAAATTTAATTTCATAACAATTTTAACAAATGTAGCCGAAATCTGAAGATCTCTATACCTAATTAATTAAAAAAATTGTGGTTTGATAAAGTAGCCATGGTTAACTATCAAACGATTTTAATCTTTCATGTCCATAAAATCAAGTCCACATGGATGATAAGTTATACACATCCACTAAAAATACTTTTGTTTTGGTGAAGTAGTCATTGTTAACTATCAAACAATTTTAACCTCATCATATCCCCTAAAAACCTAAAGATGGAACCGTTCATTATATCTTATACTAAACCCTAAACTCTAAATCCTAAACTTTAGATCATAAAATATAATCAGAATTTAATTTCATAGCAATTTTAACAAATGTAGCCAAATCTGAAGTTTTTTTACTAGAAAACATGAAATTGACCCATCCCAACCTGTAAACTCTGAACCTTAAATTATGCCAAAATTTTGACTTCTTGTATTAGATTTTTTATAAATTTCCAAATTTTTTGATGTTGTTCTTAACTGGTAAAGAAAGATTTGGAAATTATATTACTGGTTTTTGTGCTAGAAACACTTGGAATCTGACGCCTCAATCCTTTGAGCTGAAGAGAAAATTTTCATTGAAAAAACTCTATAACCAAGTGTTAACTAAAATTATCCATCTAAACATGTCCACATGTTCATGATTTGTATGACATAATACACCATTTTGCTTATTTCATTTTAAAAAAAAATTTGCTTTTCTCTAACAAAAATTATATATTTTTGTGTATACAATTTCCAACTAACAAAAATTATATATTTATTTAAACAATGAAAAAGAGAAGAAACATGTGAATTGGATAACTAGAGAGAGATTATAGATTGATGGCATTGTTGTAAATAGAGTTATAGTTAAAGGATATGATAGTTAAGAGCAATTTCATTGGTGATACTCTCATTTGGGTGTCACCAAAATTAAATAATAATATTTTTGGTTTAATTTAATTATTTATTTGTTTTTTGTTTACCCAGCCATTCAAACGATGACACATGTAGATTCAGTGTCTTGCTTGCTCTCGGCAGAGACACTCTTTTTCATCTCTCCAATTTTTTCTCATTATTTTTTTCCTTTTTCTCATTACAATTTATACGTCATAATAAGCTGTCAGAAAAAAAAAAAATCGTCATAATATTAACCTAAAAATTAGTTTAATTTGACGAACTCACTCTTAAAATACCATAAACCAAAGGTTCAAAGTCTTGATTTTTCTTAAGTTACCATATACTAACATTAAAGAAAATGAAAAATATTTTAGTTATAAGAATAACCATGACAACAATTTTCCTCTACACTATAAAATTTGAACATGTCGTATTAAAATTAGAATGGGCTTAATTTTTGATCGATCAGATAGATTCACATTTGAAACTAATTGAACTAGTAAGTTTTAGCTGGTTAATTGATTTAGTCAGACAAAAAAAATCATATCTTTTAATTTAATTACTGTTTTGGATAATCCAGAAACTATATATTATGAAGAGTATTAAGAAACATTATTTTATTAGGAGTTTTAGTTATATAGAGTAAGTTTTCTATTAAAAAAAACTATTAGAAATTTAAAATTTATTTGATTTTTATGAAAATGAATAAAAAAGAAAAAGAAAAAAAGATGTAAGTAAGAGTAAGAAACTGGGAAAGAATTTGCTATTTAATGGAAATTAAGGAAACAGAGTGACAAAGAGAATTAGACATACTGCAAGAAGAAGAATCTCACTACCACTGGTGGAACCTACTACAATAAATAGAAGGAGAATGACAGTTAGATAGGACAGTGCGTATCTTTTTTCTTCTTCGTCTTTTTCGTATTAAGAATCTCACTTACTAGTCCCTTTCTTCTTCGTCTTCTTCCTCGTCCTTTCTCACTTCCCCCCATGTGAAAAGAAAAAAAGAAAAAACCCTGAAACCAAAATCATCATCGTCTCAGTCGAACAACAACAACACTATCCCTTACGTCCAATTCCTACCGGACCCGGTGTTTCCTTTCACCAATCCAAACACAACAACAACTCCGTCTCAGCCCTCCATCACCGGACCTTCTTCGCCTCCTCCGCTAATGGAGATAGAGGGCATTCTAATCTTGGTAGCTATGCTTGTTGTAATCGGAATTTTTATCTTTGTATGTTTCTATATAAGAAAGAAGTGGAAGATGATGATGAAGAAGAAGAAGAAGAAGAAGAGAAGAGATGCTGAAGCTGCCAGTAATGGAGGAGACTCACTAGATCCCACAGGTATCTTTTTTAACTTTAGGGTTTCTTTAATTCTCATTAAAAAAATCCAATCTTTTTATTTTAAAACTTAATATTCGATTCCTCTGTTTCTTATTCAGTTAATAATCTTCAGCAACTGAACCATCAAAGTAGTTCATCAGTGATTGGACAAAACTTGTTTACATATGAAGATTTGTCTAGAGCAACTAGTGTTTTCTCCGACAGTAACCTTATTGGACAAGGTGGGTTTGGTTATGTTCACAGAGGAGTTCTTGTTGATGGAACTGAGGTTGCTATTAAGCAGCTTAAAGTTGGGAGTGGACAAGGCGAACGCGAGTTTCAAGCTGAGATACTGACTATTAGTAGAGTTCATCACCGGCATCTTGTTTCTCTTCTTGGTTATTGTACTACTGGTTCTCTAAGACTGCTTGTTTATGAATTTGTGCCTAACAAGACTCTCGAGTTTCATTTGCACGGTGATGAGCTCTTTAAAACTATGGTTATGATCATATGGTTTGTGTGGATTTTTGTTTTAAAACAATGGTGATGTTTGCAGAGAAAGGGAGACCTGTACTGGAGTGGACAAAGAGGATGAAGATTGCTTTAGGTGCAGCTAAAGGATTGTCATACTTACATGAAGACTGTAAGTAATGTTCACTCTTGTTTCTGATGTTTTTGGTGTCAATTTGTCAAAGAGATTTGGTTTTGTTTCAGGTAATCCTAAAACAATACACCGGGATGTGAAGGCTGCAAATATTCTGATTGACCATAGCTACCAGGCAAAGGTACTCTAAAAACTTGTAAAGATTAAACATTTTTTCAAGATTTCTGCTAATATTGTTGAACTTGATTCTTCATCAGTTGGCAGATTTTGGACTCGCCAGGACTTCTTTAGACACTGAAACTCATGTTACCACTCGGATTATGGGAACATTCGGGTATGCAATCGACGCTCTTTTCTTTACGCAATCATCAAATTATAACGGTGTCCTAACTTCTTTCCTTATGGTTTTACTGTAATGCAGTTACTTGGCTCCTGAATATGCTTCTTCAGGAAAACTCACTGACAAATCAGATGTTTTCTCGTTTGGAGTGGTGCTTCTCGAACTGATAACCGGGCGCCGACCTATTGATAATTCGCAGCCTTTTGCTGATGGTGAAAGCATTGTTGATTCGGTTAGTACCTTTATTTGCACCAAAACCTCAATTTTTTAGTAGGCTTCTAAAATTTAACCTCCATACTCTAGGCAAAACCATTGATGATACAAGCACTACATGATGGTAGCTTTGACGGTCTTGTTGACCCGCAATTAGAGCATGACTTTGATATCAGTGAAATGAAGATAATGGTTGCTTGCGCTGCTGCTAGTGTCCGTCATTCAGCAAAACGCCGCCCAAAAATGAGCCAGGTATTACTATACTGAAACTTTTTGGCAACATTTTTCAACTCAAACTAGGATAAAAAACGAAACTTGTGGTGATTGTTCTTCGGACACTTGCAGATAGTTCGTGTATTTGAAGGAAACATATCGATAGATGACCTAACCGAAGGATCTGCTCCAGGACACAACACTATTTACAGCTTAGATGGGAGCTCGGATTACAGCTCAACACAATACAAAGAAGACCTGAAGAAATTCAAGAAAATGGCATATGGAAGCCAGACGTTTGGTAGTAGCACTTAAAAAATATATGAAAAAGAAAACATAACTAGTAGACCCATTAGACCGTTACATAATTAGACCCATTTGAAGATTTCTTTAGTATATATAAACGTATAACTAGTAATTAGTATTGATTTGAGGTTTCGTGTTTTAGGTTTGTGAATCGCAAATTTAGTAATCAGTATAAAGCAACGATTGGAGCAGATTTTTTTAACTAAAGAGGTTCAAATTGGTGATAGAATCTTCATTTTACAGGTGCAATCTATGTGTTTGTGTCTCTTTATTGTTTGTTTGAATGATACAAACATTTTATATGGTTCTGATTGGATCTTTCTTAGGTTCGTAACTTTTTGAGTCCATCTATAATGCAGTAAAAGTTAAAATCTTGCTTTGTGAATTGTGCATACCAGGTTGGTTGTGTGTGTTATTTAATATTAACAAGTTACTCTCTTTTGAACCTCTTAAATACATTCATTATACAGATTTGGGATACTGTTGGGCAAGAAAGATTCCAGAGTTTGGGTGTCGCGTTTTACAGATTAGCGGATTGTTGAGTCAGACGACCTTTGGCGTCTCTAAAGCATTGGGACGAACTAAAATAACGTCGTTTTAGTCAATTTCATTGTCGCATAGATGCTACGAGTTGTCTGATTCAGCATTGTTAAACTCGGACCTAACATCATTCAGACATATGTTTTGACAACATTTTATATAATTCAGGTAACAAAATTGAACTTTAACATGGTTCACGTAGCAATTTACAGAATATTGAAGTGTAAGTATAAAAAAGCGTTTGACAAAATAGTTAGAGTTGATTTTAACCGTTTTCACTATATTTTACAACAAATATGTCATAATAAGCTGTCAAAATAGAAAGTTAGGATTCTGCACCATCCTCCCTTCATTCCGAGCTTCAAGCCTTGATTTGGGCCATGAAGTCGATTCTTGTTGGAGGAATTGTCTGCCAATGTTTCGAGACAGATTGCGCATAAATAATTGTGATGGTATAGAATCCTGATGAGTGGCCGACTTTCTCCAATCTATTAGAAGACTTCAGCTTGCTGAGATCTTTGTACCCATCATTCTCCCTGACCAGGATCCCGCGTAAGTCAAACTTGAGGACGGACTGCCTTACCCGTTCTTCGCGTACTTTAGCTTCGACAACTTTTTTTGTAAATTCTTTTTCACCAGTTTGGGCAACCAATCTTGGTGTTTTTTTGCTTGGTTGATAAAAAAAAATGTTAGATTATTATATTATTAAATTACAAAGTTGAATTTAATATAGAAAAACACTCTTAAATCATAGAGGCATTAACCATGTCTTAATTTTCTAAAACTAACTAAATACTACATTGAAGGCAAAGAAAAATACAGTATTTTTTCCTGTTTGGGAGGCAGTCGCTTCGACAGCAGCCGGCGATCAAAATTTTTACCTACTGATCTCTTTTATCTCTTGTTCATCTCTTTTCCATCCCTCAAAATCTCTGTCGCAGCGATCAGAATTTTAGGAATTTGGAGTCGCTGGATTAAACAGCTACAGAACTCATCCCTTTAATCCCTTTAATTTGAAGTAGCTTTTTTTTTTCAGATCTGTAAAACCAAATCAAATTACTATTACCAGAAATTTACAGGTCTGTATTATTCCATCTTCTTCTGCCATTAATGACACAGGCCAGCTTTAAAAAAAAAATCAAAACTCTTGTCATTGAAAACCAGTCGCCGCGACAGCCTTCCGAGGCCTTAGTTATAAGAAATGTAAAGAATAACCATCAAACAAATATTGGCAACAATTTTCCTCTACATTGGAAAAATCGAAGCTTATTTTTGGATTGTATTAAATGAATATATACCAAGCTGAAATTTAAAATTTGGTCAAACTTGTGAGTGTTGTTGGTCTGCCACACTGGACACTGTCCCACTTCCCCGGAGATTGTTACAACATAATGAGTAGCAACATCTCAGAGTCGTTGAATTCGGCGATGCAAACTGCTGTTGATTACCCTATTGTGTCAATGGTCGAGTTTATCCGGGAAATGTTGATGAGGTGGTTTTACTGCCGGAGGACAATGGCAAATAAAACAAAAACAAGATGCACACCGGAAATAGAAGAAATCCTGATAGACCACCTGAAAGATGCTGAGGACTGCCGTGTTATATCAGCGAGTCAGTGGATTTATCAAGTTAACGATGGACGAGGTATTGTTTTTACAGTGGACTTGGAGAAAAAACAATGCAGTTGTCGAGTGTTTGATGTATTGAAGGTGCCATGTTGTCACGCTTTGGCTGCCAGAGGAGTGCTTCAAATCGATATCTATTCGCTGGTTGATGAATGCTACTTTGTTGGTCCGTGGAGGAAAAAGTACGCAGAAGTCATAATGCCCGTGTCAAAAGAAAGGGACAGCGACATCCCAGCGGCTGTACAAGATGAGGCTGCTGATCCACCTAGAACAAAACGCGCGGGTGGAAGGCCAAAGAAGAAAAGGATACCTTCCCAGGGGGAAAAGCATAAAGTAAGTTTGTAGGCGTTGTTAGATTGATATGTCTATGTGTTTGAATGTATTAGTGAACTAATTGGCGTATTTTTCCTAATTAGCGGAAGAAGCGAAAGACACCTACCAAGTGTGGAAGATGTTTCTGGGTGGGTCATAACAGGAAAACATGTTCTCAGCTAATATGAAATAAAAGGTGGGAAGTTACTGTGTCTTTTGTAGTTGGCTGACCATAAACATTGGTGGACATCTGTACCTTAATGTCTACAGATGGTAGACATTAAAGATGATTGGTCTTTTTGTGTGTTTTTCGGATATAATGTCTTAGTGTAAGCGGATATCATGTCTTAGACAGAACACATGAGTGGTCTTTTTTGTGTGTTTTTCAGACATGTAAGAAATGAGGATCCCAATTACCTCCATGGATGTAAAATACATTGTAGTGTAATCGTTGTCTTTTGTAAAATGTGGAGAACTACATTTGTGTTCAATGAAGTATCTAACATGTTGGTAGACAAAAATTGCAATATGTCCATCAAGCCTACATTGTGCATACTGTCCTTCAGTAAAGTTCGTAGAAAGTGGGAAATGAGTGCATATATGACCAAGCATAACAGATAGATATGGAACAGAAAAGTACATTGGGTCTGTAAAGAAGAGATCTAATGAAACAACCGAACAAGAGACAAATACTGATGGTAGACATAAAACATGCTGATAGACACGGTAGGTGGACAAAAGCTTCAGAGTACATAAGGTGCCTAATCAAAAGGAGATAGACAACATAAAAAGTCTACTACAAAGCAAAAGGAGATAGACAACATGAAAATTCTACTAAAAAGCAAAAGGAGATAGACAACATGAAAAGTCTAGTACAACCAGGGAGGAAACTCCAGCAGAATACATAAATGTAATACATAAATCACCCTCTGTAGTTGTTGATGTACATGCCGATTGCCAGGAGAAAAGCAACAAGGGCGAGTACAGTAGACAAAATAACAGCAAGCTCCAACTTTTGGTTTCTGGGGGGGTGGTTGAGGGGGTTGGAATCCCTAGCTCTGCGACCATCTCATGAAGGCTAATGATTTGTTCATCGTGGGCGTGAACACTCTTAAGCACAGTACGGGGGTCGCATTGTTCCCCTTCTTCGGTATAGGTGAGGTACCGCATCATCCGGTCATCATTTTCTGAAAACCTGGCATTGATGTCGTGTATCTCCTCCATAATGGCTTTATCCCACATCTTGCTGAAGTGATGCCCTCCAGTCTATTAGAAATAAAGGATGATGTTTGTTAGGGTAGCAAAGTATTGTAAAGGCATGATACAATAAGAGATGTTACAATGAAACATGTGTAGACGGAAATGGCAACATGATACAAAAGAAAGGGACTTACTCCACTTATCGTAAACTCGTAGTAGATATGCCCAATGCCAGGCTCTTCGGATCTGGTACCAATTTTGAGATAACTACCACAAATGCACTTCCGAGGGAGGCCGTATGTTGGGTCTCCATAACAATGAGAAAAAATAAAAGATGCGGAAGAAGCAGAAGCATTGAAAGGAGGAGGCGTGCCGTAGACAGGCTCATTGGGAGTGTATGCGGATGAAGAAGATGGTTGAGAGTAGCTATACTGCCCCATTATGTGAATAATAAAAAAAGAAGGCATATCTGGTGGAATATATGGGTAAGAGATCCTATTAGTCTTTAGGTGTATAATGACCTAGTAGGCGGTATTGGTGGCCCACTGTAGTTTTTATCCTTCGACTTTTAAGTTGTTGACAGTGTTTGCTCTGCCTTCACGGTACAGAGACATGATTGATTGGCTCCCACTGTAGAAAATTTGGTATAACTGACAAGGTAGGAGTGTTTTAAGGTCTGTATACTTTTAAGGGACTTTTAAACCACTTGTGTAGATAAAGCAAGAGCAGACAATTGTCTAATCAGTTTGAAATACGGTCCACTCTTCTAACCATTGTTTAAATAACAAAATGTAGTATGGACCAAAAAACATAAGAAGTTCTAGGAAAACATAAGAAGTTCTAGGGAAACATAAGAAGTTCTAAGGAAGTACATAACCGTTTGAAACAAATTCTAGGGAAAACATAAGAAGTTCAATTATTTAGTGGGACAACAAATTCTTGGTAAACATCAACAGCGTAGGACATACGGAGTTGGTCCACCAAGACCTCTGTTAGTCCATCAGGCATTAATTTTTGCGAATGGAGCTCAATAAACTTAACCGCTAGAGAACCACAGTCGCCGGTCCTGTCATTCTGGTAAACATTCTCCAGTCTTTGTGCGCTAAACACGTTAGGCAGAGGGCAGTCAACTGATGCAGGATCTACGAACTTCTTAATGATCAGTGGGAGGAGTTCCATTACAGGTCTCATAAGACGGGGAACCTTCTTGGGGGCGTTGTGGACAATTACTGGATCAAGGATCAAGACGTGAGTTGTCCTCAAGCGAATAACAAGTGCAACCCAGTGCTGTTTTCCCCAATTCATAGGCACATAAACAGTATCTACGTCGGTGTACCATGCAAGGTTGGAGTTACGGTTGTGGACATTACCTCTGACGTAGTTCTTAATAATGTTGTTCCAGGAAAAAGTCGTTTTCTTCTCTGATGCCTGATAACGCTGTAAGTCGGTGGTTAGCATGTGAGAGAACCAGGTGTCAAGGATAACTATCCTGTTTTCGCGCAACTTATCCCCATAACGCCTCCACAGAAGGCTTAACATCGCTTCCATGTGCTGCAAAACAAAGGTGGACAAAGCTTCAACAAATGCATTCTTAGTAACATTAGACTTGTGTGGCTTTGTAAGAAAGTAGTATGCACTTACCGGAGTATCCACCCAGTGTTGTGGCGTGTAAATCTCGCTAAAGAAAGTCTTCTTGACAGGGATGCCATCAATAATGTACTCCCTGAGAAATAAGTCAATTACACAAAGCTAGTGAATATAATGTTGGTAAGATATAACCAGAGGAAAAAAAGATAGAGAATCGTTAGAAACAAACTTTTTACGGTACGCTTTTAGCTGTGCGATAAACCTTCTCTGCAGTGAACGGCTTACAGCTTTCAGAGGCATGAAACTATCGTCTTCGGAGCTCTCTGAAGCTGGTTGCTTAGAGTGAGAAGTCGAACACTGACCATAGCGCCTAGGGGCTGTCCTCGTTCTTCTCCTTGGAAGTGGAGTTTGACATTTATCGGCGGTGGGGTTACGCCGCTTCCTATTAGCTTTGTCCAGGACCTGCAAAAATGTCCTTTACTGTAATTAAGCAAGCAATAAGGATGGCTGAGACATGAGGGGAAATCTTAATGGACAAGTTAAGAATAATACCTCCAGGTCCACCTTCAGTTTCACCTGCAGACAGAACCGATGCCTCTCCTACAACGACTTCATCAGCATTCACATGCTCCTTAAGTGATACATTGGTACCCGCATCACCAGAATTGTCACTCATGGTTTCCAATTGGGATCCTGATGGACTTTGAGGCTGAAATTAACATAAGGGACATAAGTTCATTAGGGTGGACATAATTCTATTAAGATGGAGATAAGCCTATTAGAGAGGAAGCATACCTCTACTACAACGGCGTCAGCAAATTCTGAATCACCTTCCAGATGACCTTCATCAGGGACCCCTGACCCCTGCCTCCCCTACGACGTCGTCAGCATCATTCTCCTTCACAGGTGGTGATACAATAGTGGCTTCATCCCCTGATTTGTCTCGATCACTCATGATCTCCTCTTGGGATTCTGAAGGACTACCAGCCTGAAATAACGGATGGACAAGAGTTAATGACGGTGGACAACATTATAAAGGGAATGTCTATCGGGGTCAATTTGATTACCTTATTAACCGAATTTATTTGTGTAGCCTTTGTTGCCTCATCCCCTGATTGGTCTCGACCACTCATGCTCTCCATTTTGGATTCTGATGGACTACCAGCCTGAAATACCAGATAGACAAGATTAACTGTTGATAGACAACGAAAATAGCAACTAGTCTACCGTGGTCCATTTGATGGACTACCAGACTGAGACACAAGATCGACAACTAGAGAACTGTTGATGGACAACGAAAATAACTATTCAATTCTGGTCCATTTTATTACCGCATTAACTGAGCTTATGTGTGGAGGGTTTGTTGCAGTATCGGGTTGGGTGCATATTACCATCCTCTCTACATCTTCTTCACTTGCTGAGCCCAATCCATGTCCAACAAAGGTAAGGGAAGTAATATAAACTTTGTTCACCAATATTTATTGTTTATCAAGTTGACTTCTTGCTTACCACGTCGCCTTCTTCCCGACTAGAAGATCTGCTTCGACAATCTTCGTTATCCTGCTGAATTGAGCAAAGTGTGAGAGTTAGTCAGTGACTATAGATCTCTAGTAATTACCACGGCATTTATGCAAAGGTACGCCATAGTTGTACCTCATCCGAAGAAGAGTTACCAGTATCAACATTATCTTTAGGGTGGACGTTTTCCATACATCCATCTTTGAAGGACTTGTTTATACTGTTAACTATATTTGCGATGTCAGGGCCGTAGTTTTCCCATGAAGATTGGTTGAACTTTTGCGCAGTATCTGGATGGGACGTGGGTGGTGAATTCGGGCAAACACCTTTGGACTTCAAAGATCTGATAACTCGGTCATAAATCTCGTCTTCCAGTAGACTCCGCTCAACATCCCACAGCCGCTTCATTTTTGCTGTATGCTCTTTGTTTCTCCGATCGACCTCACGCAGAAGTTGTTGAACAGTTAAAGAATGAATAGGGTAGTCGTCGACAGGATCTTCAATAGGGTTGTCATCGATAGGATCTTCTTCTTGGACGAAGGCAGGGGATTGTCCTTTGCCTCTGGTTTTGTTTCTTCGAATTGATACACTGACCTTGGTTTTAGGCGGATCAGCTGTAGTCCTGTTCATACCCATAGATGCAGTGATAAGGGGAAGTTGTGCCATTCCACCTGGCCAAACATCAGGCGTAAAAACGTGTCCGTCTTCAATCTTCTTCAACATGTAACCAACGCGCGTCGACCTCGTCAACCAAGGAACAAGAAAGAGGGTCTATTGGAACGTCGGAGGGCAGTAAAAAGTGGACACGGAGCTGTGGACAAGATAGATAATGAGATGATGTAACAGAAGTAATAATGGACATGTAATAAATGTGTGGGACATGTAAACTTACATTTTTGTCACTCTCTGTTTGTATAATGTTGGCATTGTGGTAGGACTTCAATTTTGTGAGGTGTTTAACACATCGGTCTGTGAAAGTGAGTTCAGCGTCAGTTTCAGGAAGATGGGTCTCCAGCAAGGGGATGGCCTTTAGGAAGAACAGTTGGAAAGCGAGTGTGAAGCCATGTGTTGCTGTATGGGATCCCATCAACTTTTTACATAAAACGTCAGGAGTCCGTTTAAACATACCAACATTAACCGTCTCAATAGTCCGTTCAAAAGATCTCCTCCCCCAAGGGTAGTTAACAAATGCGTCCAAGTCCTTCAACATCTCTGCTACGTCCTTGCTTGCCCTAACCTTTGAGGAGTCGCAGACAAGTATACCCTCAACAATTACAATGAGGGCAAGCCGTAGTCGACGTTTCCCATCCATTCTATCAGCTTTAGGCAATGATTTGTCCCGCTTCAACATCAGAACAATATCCCGAATGGAATAGGACTCTTTCGGACCAAGCAGAGTGTACCAGTAAGGTTGTTCCCCTTCGGCTGGTGTTTCCAACATTTTGGTCTGTAATTGTGAAGGATAAGGACTACAGTTGAGGCCTGTTATGAGTCCAAACTCTCGGAGGGAGAACCGCACCGGATGACCGCCAAACACAAACCACATCTCGTGAAGCTTCCGGGTTACAAGCGTACGACAGAGAAGCTGGTGGACTAGCTTACCAGAGAGGGAGCTTTTGCGGACCGGCAGTTGAAATAGAGGACCAAAGGAAGATGCTTTCAGCCACTCAAACTCTGCAGTACCATCCAAAACTTCGACGATATCCAGCAGATACTCTGGCTTTGAGTATGAGTTTATACGGCCTCTTGCAGGATACCGGTTAGTAGCGAATAACCTATGAGGGAGTAAGGAGGCGTCAATAGCCTGAATGGGTTCCTCCGGAACCTGGTCCACCGAGGGCATGACATTCCTAGAGTCTAGCTCGGACCTGCAATGGAGAGGAGGTTGTAACTTTGTCCACCATGAAACCAACATGAAGACAAGATTGACAATGTATTTGAAAAAAAGACCATGAAAACCAATGTGTGGACATCTACCTTTCGATATGGCTTTGGTCCACCGGAGAGAGACCTTCAGCGGAACTGCAATGGAGAGGAAGTTTAAATGTTGCCCACCATAAAAGCAACATTAAAGTAGACAAGATTGACAATGGAATTCATAAGATCCCAACATGTCACGAAGAGATGGACATCTACCTTGGGTTTTGTCTTTGGTCCACCGAAGGCAAATCATGCCCAGAATCTGCGTCGTCAGCAAAACTGCAATGAGGTTCAGTTAGTTTTCAGTACTTGAAAAATAAAAGTTGCAAACATACAAACGAAGAAACTACAATTGAATAGACATATACCTGGGCATTTGGAAGTTGTCCACCGGATGGACAACATTATCAGCGTCTCCAGCGGCACCTGACCTGCAAAAGAATAGAAGTTAGTATGTTGTTTTTCCTTTACCATATATATAGACGTCGTTTGATGGACATGAACCTAAGGTCCACCGAAGTCAAATCATGGTAATTTAGGATAAACCTGATTTTTCCGTTATTGTCCACTAAAGGATACGCCCTGCACGATGGAAACAATGTGGGGTTACCATTGATAGATTAAGTCGATTTGGTGGACAATTATATAAATAATGTAAGAAATCTGGTGGACAACAGATCGGTTGTCTACCGTTATAAGGAACCACATAACGCACATCAAAACAGTCGGGTTCTACTTCTTAGACAACCGATTTACCTTTTCTCCAGGGACGGTGGACAGATATTCATCCGAAACAACGGGCTCATCTAACTCCAACTCGCCACTGAAACTAAGTAAACTTAGGGTAAACAAACAGTAAGAAATGAGACTTTTCAAAAACGAAAAAATGGAGTAAAAAACATACCAAACGCCGGTGGTGGGCACAGGGGAAGTATCAGACGAGGGTTCACCTCTAACAGCGGGTGGGAGCAACGCCGGGGGATTACTCCGTAGAAGGGAATTGATGAAGAAATTCATCAGAAACCGACGCTAAAAGTTGCGATGAACGGCGACGGCGGATTTCTTCTGAGAAGCTGTAAAGTCTTTCGGTGAGAAGAGAGAGAAGGAATAATGAAAGAGATTGGTTCAAGTAATCTCTGGGCAAACTGTTGCGTAGACCGATGAAGTAATTAAAGCTATGCCACTTTATGTAACTTCGGTTCAAAATATTTATGTTTTAATAATTATCAGAGTAAAAATCATTTAAGAGTTGCGACCGATGGATGAGGGCAAAAAAGTCTTTTCTTACCCCTTTGTGGTAGACGGGAAAAGGTTACGACGAAACTGGCATTGCAGCGAACAATTGTCACTGTTTATGGCAGGATTGACAGTTTTCTCAAAGAAATAAGTCATAAACACCATTTTGTGTGATTGCTTTATTTTCTGATTTTTTTGCCGGAAACGAAAACAAATACTGTTACTTCTATGCTTTTTTTTTATCTCTCTTTCTATCTCTCTGAATGCCTTGCTCGAGCATCGAACACGTCATGCGTTGCACATTATAGTGCCTTCGCAGACCAGTCAAGCTACGAGAGCCAAAGCCTGTTATTTCTATGCAATTGCACTTTTAAAAAAAAAAAATCATTGCCTACAATCTTACATTTATTGTAAATTATAAATTTCAAATGTTTGACAACGTGAAAGTTTCTTATAAGTTACGTTTGCATCCATGGCGTCAAGCACTGTTTTCCGATAGCTGATGGAAGAAATAAGGAATGTATTCTTTTAATTTCTGTCAATTATATCATTGATAAATTAATTATGATTAACTAACTAATTTAAATAAATATAATTAAGGAACGTGGATTTTATATCCAAGTTTTTATTTTTAATAACTAAATTCTGTTAAGATTTTAAATTATGATTCAATCTTTATTTTATATTTCAAATTGTTTAGAATTTTCATATAATACTTATAATTTTTGTAAGGTTTTTTATGTATTATATTAATTGTAAGGTTTTTAAACGATATATTAGTTGTAAGTTCATATGTTATTTTGTAGTGCTTGAAAGAAATATAATATTGATACTTGGTGTTTGAGCTCTATTTATTATTCATTCTTTTGTTTCAAACATATTCTTGCATGCAGATTAAAAATATTAAATCAACAGAAATGAAAAGAAGACAAGACCACTGTTGTAAACAACATATTATTAATTATTACGACGAAAACTTGAACAACTCACAAGTCTTACTAGCATAGAAATATAGAAACGATAAAGCACGATCCATAGAATACACAAACCGATATATGATCCTCGTTGACATTTTAAAAGACTCTCGCACTCAATTATTTTGTCTGGATAGGATTGATCACGGTTTGGATTCTTGTTCTAGAGTTCTTCCCTCAGCTTGGAGGTCGGGAATCCCGGCTTGAGGAAATCGGAATACCACTTGCCGGAAACTTTTTGGTGACGGGTCAAATTGTTCTTGAAATCGACGTAGTAAAGCCCGAACCTCGCCGTGTACCCATCTTGCCACTCAAAGTTGTCCATCAACGACCACACGAAATATCCAATAACGTTCACTTTGTCCTCGCTACAAAAAAAAAAAGAGAAGTCCATGTTAATCACATTGATTATTATTTAATATAATGTAATGATTAGTTTTCCGGTTTAATATATATGACTTTTTTACTTACCAAATGGCTTGATTCATACTGAATAGATGCCTTTGGAGATAATACTTCCTGTTGTGATCTTGTGTCCCAAATTCTACATCATCGTGCTTATCTCCAAGGTCATCTCCGTATCCTTGAAACCAAAAAATTCGTTTTTCATATAAACTAAAACAAGTTTGAAATTGATGAAATGAGTTTAATTTGACCATTTTTTTTTTACTTACCATTCTCTGTGATCATAATTTCTGGATCGCCATAATTGTCCTTAATATACTTTAAAAGGGATCTTAAACCTTTTGAATACACATCCAGCTTACCACCAAACGGCTAATCAATGGAAAAAAAAAATATACAGTAAATTAATTATGTACTAGCTAGGAGAAAAGTATAAAATAAAATAGTAAAAAATACATTACCTTGCTACCAATTTTGGTTCCATCCACAGTTTTGCCTGGTTAGTAAAAACGTGCATTAATAACACAATAATATTAGAAAATGATACTATAAGATCATTAACGCTAATAATAATTTCTAATACTTACTATCCCAATCAACAAGAGAATCAGTCGTCCAACTTGGGCTCTTAGGATCTGGTTTAGTATCAACTGCAAAGACTGAAGTATAATAATTCATTCCTACATAATCTGTAGAACCCTTGAGTAGCTTCTTCTCAGCTTCGGTGAACTTTGGTAGTCTATAACCAACACGATCTTTCATCGATTGTGGATAATCTCCATAAGTTGTTGGAGCCAAATGCCTGATTAGAAATAATAATGCAAGAAACTACAAAGAGTTAATACTAAGTATTACTTAAGAATTTGTTCACATTTTTTTCAAAAATATTTTTACCATCCCAAGATGAAATCAAGCACACGGTCAATGGAACCTCCAGAAGCCTCAAGGTCACGGGGTTCGAACCAAGCTGGACTGTGTGCAATTCCAATTTTACCCCCAGCACACTATAAATTATGACAAACAAAAAATGAAAAAAAAAAAAAAAAAACCCTTTGATAAAACCAAATAAAAAAGTTACTACAGAATCAAATGAAATGAGATTATATAATGTAACTAGGTATATAACCTGTTTGCATTTTCTGTAGGCATCAACTGCGTAAGCATGAGACAAGAGTAAGTTGTGACTGACTTGATAAACTTCGTATCCTGACCGTCCATCTTCACAGTGTTGTCCAAAACCGGGGATGTACGATGAACAACGTCCCGGGGCTTTTTTCCCGACGTCGTAACCGGCACGACTAAACACCCATGGCTCGTTGAATGTGATCCAATGTTTCACTTTGTGACCATATTCGTGGAAAGTGAAATTCGCATATTCCGTAAAATCTTGCCTATATTATACATAGCATATAGTTGAGTTATTAAAACATTAGTATATCTTCGTGAACGCATATATATATAGAAGAATTATTAATTATATGTGAACTTACACAATGCGGCCACTTAAGAAACCACCATATTCATCTTCCAAGTCTTGAGGAGTATCCCAGTGAAAGACTGTTACTAGTGGTGTTATATCTACGTACATCCAAAAAAAAACACAAACAATGAATTATATACATTTTATTCAATTAATACTAGGTTTTTTATTAGCTAAATATTTTGGAGAAGAAGATAATTACTGTTTTTGAGAAGCTCATCGATGAGGTCGTGGTAGAACTGAACTCCTTGTTTGCTAATTCCCTTAGACATCCTTCCATCTGACATATATTTTGTAACCATTTTATATCTATTCATATATAATGTAAACTTATTACTATTGACATTAAACATTTTTCATAATAAGAAAAACGTACGGGGAAATATTCTGGGCCACGATATAGAAAGTCTAAAACCATCACTGTTGAGGTCTTTAATCAACTGGATATCTTCCTGTTTATATACATTTTAATATCATTTTAATCATTGAAAATCGAAAATATATATAATAATCGAAAAAAATCAATTTACCTTGTAGCGATGGTAGAAATCCACAGCAACATCAGCGTTATGATTTTGACATCTATCTGAAATATTATTTTCAACATTAATATACTAATAAAACGCGAAAATAAAACCAAAAAAGAAAGCAAAGATAATTAATTATACATACGTGGGTATTTCTTAGTGAAAGTATCCCACATGCTTGGACCTCTACAACCTTCATCAACAGCTCCTTCAACCTATATCATCACCACATAATAACAACAAAGAAATCAACACTACATAAACACAAATTTATAACAAAGAAGAAGAAAAAAAAAACATATGGCACAAAAGGACCTAATTATGGACCTGAAAAGCTGCGGTTGCGGTCCCCCAAATGAAGTTTTTAGGGAAGTTTGCTTTGCTAAATGCTATCTCAGGCACACCTGAACCGCAGACAGGTGCTTCGGCTTTGGTCAGAGCTCCGAACACAGTTAGAACTAGAGCTAACCCTAACAGTAAAGGAACCTTCTCGAACCTCACCATTTTTTTGTGTTTCTCTCCCTAAGTACCTCACTCTATAATACTCTCTCTAGCTATAGATATTGGTGGAGGAAATTTGTTGAGGTTGAAGGGAAGGAGAGCTAAGTGTTATATAGAGCGTTGTGTCAGTATTATAGTGTGTGTGAAATGTATTTTCAGTATCATCACCAAAAGTACGTGTGTGTGTTGATATTAAAATTTAGTTAGGTTAAAGTAAAACTACTTATTAGGTTAAAGTAAAACTACTTAGTAACACGTGATTCTTTTTTATAATTCCAAGTGCAAACAAATAAGTGATACCTTACTGTTATTGGCTTACTTACCTTTGTAATTTTCATGTTTACCTTTTATTTTAATCACACGAAGTACGTTTATGCGATATAGTTAAATGAATCATTTGGAAATTCATTAGCAGTTTTACAGCTGAAATCATGCGAATGCTTATATATAAGTATTAGTGTAGAATGACATAAATGACTTGTTTGTTTTGTAACAGTCTCTATATGGGAAAATTTCTCTAATAAGGAAACTGGGTTTGAACGCTTTCACGTCGGATTCATATATTTTATTTATGAAAAATTATTTGCTGGTTGTAATTTGCAAGTAACGTTAATAATTTCTTTAATTCATTTAAGTAAAAACAAATATTTCAAACATAAAAAGGAATTTTGAAAAAAATCTTAATAAGTGAGCTATAGTTTAGTTTTTTGTTGTTGTCTCATTCAATCAGTAAAAATACTTGAGACTTATAAAGTTTTTTTTTTTTATTGATTATAGCTTATTTTCTTACTGCATATGTCTATTTACGTTATCAAAACTCAATACATACATGTACCAAAGTTTCGATTGCAAAACTTATATTTATACCACAAAATTCAAATTTCCAGTTCTAGACTGATCAATAATAATAGACCAAAATTATAATGCAACTTACTTAACATTTTATTGCAGTACATATTCAAAATAGAAAAACAATTCTCTATATATCCCTTATCTCTTAAACTTATTATATAATTTCCATCTAACCTTAACTTTGAGTTACTACATTACCGGTCCGGCATTTTTTAATGCCCAACGCAAAAAGTAAAATTACATGCCTTATAAATTTTTTTTTGCAACCTCATAAATAATAATATATAACCATATTAAACACTAAAGCTAAATCTAGAAATTTTTTAATCAAAATCCAGCATTCAATTCAAGGTACATATTTTGATCTTGTAGAAAGTTGGAACCCTTTGATTTGGTTGCTTTAAAGAAGTTTTCGATTAAAATTGTTTAGGATTTTTATTTAAAAAACTAAAAATTTTACCAAACAAAAACCTTTCTTAACAAGATAATTAAATAACATTTATTAATAGGCTTCATGTCCATAAAAGATAGTAAAAAAGAAAACCCAACAAAAAAAATATTATAAAAAAGCTTAGATAACTTTTTTTAACATAAAAAACTTTTAAAAAAAAATCAAAAATAGATGCGATCATACCAGCACTAATGCACCGGATCCTATAGTGCTCCGGATCCTATCTGAACTTCGCAGTTAAGCTTGCTTGGGCGAGAGTAGTATTAGGATAGGTGACCTCCCGAGAAATCCTCGTATCGCATCACTTAAAATTGACAAAAAAAAAAAAAAAAAAAATTCAAAAATATGTCCCTACATTTTGATGCCCTAATCCATGGTTTAACTTGATTGTGTCATGGCCGGGCCTCTTCTGGGTGGTAATTGATACCGATCTATAAACGGGATGACATAACAAATAGTGGAAACAAAAATCAGTTTAACACATATATAAAATTTAATTATATATATATTGGAAATTGTAATGTCACTATCTGTATATTTATATCCTACGAAACTCTAGTCCTTTTTATTAAACAAAAGTACTCATCAACTACCTACCACGTACAAAAGTCCAGATTTATTATTAGTCAATCATAATGCAACGTAAGTATCAACTGCGTTATTAATTGAAAGAAAAAAACATATGTAAAGTGTTAAATCCCTATTCAATCCTAAATAAATGTATAAATTTAAAAAGCATTATAACACTTATTTATTGGCTCTCATATTGCGTCAGAAAATATTTAATAATTTTCTTCTACATGATCTGGAATCATTGTTTTTTCTCAATAATAGAAAAATAACTTTGAGAAGGGTGATAATAGTAATGTTTTTAAAAAAAAAAAAAAAAAAATCTGTACCGAGAAAAGCAGGTAAAGACCGTTGTGAAATAAGGAAAATGTGACCAAATTATTTGTTAGTTAATTGTTAACTACCAGAGGAGAAGAGTGAACAAACGTGCTCAAACAAACAACACAACTCAACTTTATTTTTAGTTACAAGGGCAATCTAGATGATCGTACGTGGTGGAACAAAAAGATGTGTCTTTGTCAAAAAAATATCCTCAAGGGAATAAATTTGTTGTCTTATCAGTGAGAAGGTCTTTTATCAAAATATCACATTAATTGACTCTTACACGAGAGGCATGGGGACTTGGTAATAGTGGCGAATGTTTTGTTGATTGTTTTTTAAGAGTTCTCCTAGCAAAAACTAATAGTATCACTTAAAAGGATGTTGGAAAAAATTCACTAAACCTCATACTTGATGATTTCATCTTCTCTCAAAACTCTACTATCTTTTTGTTGTGAACTGTTATTGTAAGTAACATTTTATTATTACGATAAAAACTTTAACAACTCACAAATCTTGCCAACATAAACAGACACGATCTACTGACACATGCAAACTGATATTGATCCTAAAGAACAAGCCTCTTGCAGCTACATTACTTGTCGAGATAGGATTCAAGATTTGAATTCTTGGATCTCATTCATTGGATAAGTATCCCGCCTTGAGGAATTCAGAATACCATTTTCCCGATTCTTTTTGATAACGGATCAGATTGTTTTGGAAATGAATGAAACAAAGGCCGAACCGTAACATTCACTTTATCGTCGCTACAATAACATTTAGGGTATGTAATTCAAAACATTTAATTATATATTCAATAATATAAAACATTTTAAAGCTTATTAAAAACCACCAACTTTCTTTTCAGCCAGCAATAACATCATTTACTTGTCGATTGGTTCTCGGTTATTACCCAGTAAAGGCGTAAACACTATGTTTACGTCTCTGCAGATCAATTGCTGACATTTGAAATTATCACTGAAATTGTTTCGTATCAGTCTTGCTTCTAATAGTATGTTTTTTTCAGTAAGTTCTAAGCTACAGGCCTAGTTTCTCAAGCCTGCATTGGATGATTGAAGTGTTAAGGCAGTGGCTCTCTAAGCATGTAGCTGAAAGCTGCAACCAGTCTTTATATCAGCTTTCGGGTTGGTTTGGTAGATCCCTCTTCGAAGCTGATAGATATCCTAGGCCACCTTTGTCAAGGTTGTGTCAAACTGTCAACTTGTTTGGTCTTCACCGGCTAATGTCATTTTGCAGTCCCTCAAGTCGTTTTGAGTCAAGCCTCAAGCCTTTTGTAGTTAGTTTCGTAAACGTCAATTTTTTTTTTTTTCAAAAACAAATAAAAGCACACATTGTCGTAAAAATGTTATTTGCTGACCGATTTCGCTCTAGGTGGCATTGATTTTTAACTTTCTGAAAATCTATAGATCAATTTTAAACAGATATTTATAGAAACAGCTTCACGAATCCAGACGAATTGATCACAGGAACAAAATCTTAAAATGTCAGGACCAATTTGAAACCTGTCTGGTCCAGTCACAATCATATGGAACATATAAAGAGATCAAGGAGGCAGGCTTAACTCATATGGGTTCCTTAAACATGTAAACTAAAAAGTCTCAACAACTGTGGAAAACAAAAGCAACAAACTTTTCCAAATACTTAGTTTTCCTCTGCCTCAAAATTCAACTAATTGAAAGTAACAAGACAAGACACAAGACAATAGAGAAGTGTTTCTACATCTTTTTTTCTTTTTTACCTTTTCTTCAAGCATCTGTAGCTGTTGGGGAGTTCTCAGGTGTCTTTAGAGGCAGAACTGCTTCTTCTGCTTTCTCCACTGGTTTACTGTCTTTATGTTTGTCAATGGCTACACGAAACTCTTCCACGATTGTCGGGTCTTTGAACTTCAGTGCAAATGTAGAGAGACCTTCTTTGCCTTCGCTTACACTATTCACACAAGCAAATGTGATTCCTTTTTTATCCATACTTGCAAGTTTCATTTCTGGGTACAGACTAGCGTTCAAGATCAATCTGTAGTTTCCTTTAGCTCTCATAACTAATCTTGCTTTACCACCATTACTGGAGACGTTTACCTTGAGCTCTCCTTTCCCACGCTCTTTCCATCCTCCATCAAGGTATTCAAACATAATCGAGTCAGCAGAGAAGGCAACTTTCTCATTCTCTTCTCCTGTTTCTGTGGAAACCTCTTGCTTTGGTGGAAACCCAGTACCTTCGCTCTTTTTGATTAACGAAGATCCAGTTGCACCGAATAGAGAAGAGCTATTGCTGCTTGGAAGGCCAAAGCCAAAGAGAGACCCAGTACCAGTTGAACCATCCTGAGAAACCGAACCAAATGAGAACGATGAACCAGAAGCCTCTGTACTGGCAAGTCCAGTGAATGCGTTTTTGTTACTTGAATGCTGTTGGAATGAACTGAAAGCGCCATTATCGCCGTTCTTATCTGCTTCTTCGATTCCGTTTCCCTCTTTTTCTTTTTTCTCAGCCTGAACACCTCCTGAATCCTTCTCAAGAGGATCTTCAGTTTGGTCTGTTCCTTCAACAGCGTTGTTGCTAACGTTTGTGACACATGAGACGGTTTGAGCTACATCAGCATCAGCAACTTTCTCATCAGCAGTCTTTCCACAACGATTACCATCCTCGTCTTTAGTCTTTTCAATCTCTTCCCCAGAAGCATCTTTGACATCAACCTTCTTACTGTCAACTTCATCACCCTCCTCAATATCAGCCTCCTTTTGATTATCCTCAACCACTGCTTCGGCTGGAGTCAATTTTGACTCAGCCAGAGGTGTATTTGTTACCACAGGAGTTGAAGCAGGTGCGGTAGTAGGGACCAACTGAATTCCAGCAAATGGATTGGGTGCTGCAGCTGGGGTAGCAGATGGCTCCTTGCGCTTAATTCGGACAATTCTTCTACTTGCCAATACCTCATCACTGGCCTTCTTGAAAGTTCCAGTCTCAAATTCAGCTGAATCGTCCTCATCATCAAGACCAGGGTTGTCACGAGATAACTGCTTCAAAGCACCTCTCTTCTTTGATGGTTGCTGAACATTTTCGGAGTCCCCCATTTGAAATGTTTTGAGAGAATAACAAAACACACTTATAGAATCCCTACAACAAAAACATGCAAGAAAATTTTCCTCAGAGATGATAAAAGACAGATAACCAAATCCAATCATTGAAATTAGAGAAAAAATATTACAATCCAAAACATCCTTTCAACGCTAAACACATGAGAAATACTCAAAACACATCCAATAACTTAGCAACCACAGAGCACAAACAATGCCAAATCTAATAGCACAAAAGCTCAAACATGACACTGCAATTAGAAATCAAAAACTACAGAAGCAGAATGAAGAAAGACAATAGCGCATAAAAGTGTAACCTTTACAAAAATATCCAGAAAGCCTTAAAATGCATGCACAGAACACAGCTAATTAACACTTCCAAATAGGGAACAGACAAGGTAGAGCTTAACTTAGATTTACGACTTGAATTAAAGAGACTTGGAGACTTACAAGCAATGAAGATAAAATCAACATCAGTGGATCTAGTATTCACAATCTATGCATAAGATTCAAACAGAGGGGTTTCACAAAATTGCACTGAGGAATCAGCAGAACCAAAACAACGACCAGACATCAAAACCCTAGATGTAAGAGGAAACACAGACAACTTGAAACCTAAATCCGATATAAGAAGCATCAAATTGGAGGTTTTATCATTTCAAATTCAAATTCGAATTCATGCTATTCTTCAACAATCTCAGGGAATCGAGTAATCAAAGAAACGCCGCACAAGGAAACCCAAATCGGACAAAAACGAGATAAATGACCAAATAAAACCTAATTCATCAAAACAAGATTATCAAGAACAAAAATGAAGAAATGGCCCATAACTACTTTCCACAACAAACAAGCAGGATGACAAAACCCTAAAATCAAAGCAGCTAAACCTTTGACAAGAAAGAAAACAAAACCATTTCCGAGGATGAAGAGAACCAAAGATATGAAGAAAATGACCGGCGAGGAGAAAAATAGGAAGAGATTTACCGTGAAGGTGAGCAGTAGCAGAGACGCCGGAGCGAAGTGGTCAGAGACGAAGACAAAGCTTAAAAAGAGGTTTAATAGAAGAAGAGGAAGAACCCAAATCGAAATATGTCTCTCTCTCTCTCTTTTTTATTTTTATTTTTATCGACATTTCTGCGACATTATTATACTATATAGTTTCTTTTTTTTTATTGCACATAATTTTATTTTGTTATAGTTATAAAATTATAGGTTTCTTTAATTCAAATAATCTATACTAAACCTTAAACATCCCCTATATATTAATATATTAATAGAGAAATATTCTCTTGAAAAGGTGATGTGTCGTTGTCAGAGAGCTCGAGACACATTTAACAAAAAACCCTTAAATTTTCTATTTAATTACATTAACATGCGACTATATTTATTAAAAAACAATTAACTGAATAATAATTAAATATGTCATCAATTATCACACAAATTTAAATATCACATATTAAAAATAATTAAATAATTACATACTATTTTAAGTTAAAATTTCACTAAATTTTACTTACAAATATACAAGTCAAAATTATATTATTTTTAAGAAATAAATATAAAATATTGATTTCCTAAAATCAATATAATATATTGATTTCTTAACATCAAAAGTAAAATATTCTAAAAAGACTATAAAAACATATAAAGTTAATTAAAAAAAAAAGAACATATAACTTATTAACAAAATCATATAAAAATGTTATTTTTATGTTAGTATTATTACCATAATAATTTAAATAACAAGCTTTCAATAGTTATTATAATTGATTATAAAAAGAAATATATTACCCCTGAATTATCTCCAACTCATTAAAGGAAATTTAATTCCCAATAAATATAGATTTATATATATATATATTCATAAATAAATATAAAAATGACAACAAATTAGGGGATATCATGATGTGTGATTATTTATAAATATCTAAGTATGTAAACTAATTAATCTCAACATTTAGTGTGATTATATATACATTAAAAATGGAAATATTGATAACCATGAATATATGTTATAATTGTACATTAATCTATGTGCTATTAAAAAAGAATGAGACAATAACCCTTATCATTATAAATAAACTTAGTACCCAAGAAAATCATAATATATTTAAAATGAGTGATTATTAGATTATGAAAAATTGTTGTAGTTACTCGATTAACCATAAATATAAAAATTTGATTTTTAAAACACACAAAAATATATATATATATATATCCATAAATTGTAACATTTTATAAATATTTTTTTTACCATGTTCACATAATTCACGGGGGAAATGTATTCCTACACGAATACATTGATTTTGAAATTTCATTAATTTTTCATAATGATTTTTTGGTAATAGTGTAATCCGTTATTTTTAGAAAATATTAACAAACCGACTAACTCAAAATATTTAAATAGCCTAATCACAAATATTAAATCAATAAATTAGATTATCTTCAGAAAATTTAGTTTAGAATCCGATTGTTACTAACATACAATAAAATTAATTAATTAAACGACCACATAATTTAGTATATGTCCCTTATATATTAAAAGAAAAGCATTTTCACACAAAATGCTGATGTGTCGCACTCACGAGCTCAGAACACTATTTCCTTTATTTGCCATTAGTTTTTAATAATATTTACATCAGTTTTCTAAAAATATAATTAACACCCAAAATTAAATTTTTATATTCTCTTTTAACTTAATTATATCCTTTACATTTTCATAAAATCTTTAAAATGAATTTTAAGAATTCTTTGTTCATATGATATGATAATATATGATTGATATTACAATAATTCTCACGGGTTAAATTTTAATTATTATACAAAAAATTTATATACTTTTTAATATATATATATATATATATATACAATCGAATTTTAAATTCCAATTACTGGTAAATATTATAGATTTTGTTAATAAAAATTGCAATAAAAAATATTTTGTACCGCACATAGTGCGGGTTATTACCTAGTTATTTTTTATTAGACATCATCCTCGATCAAATTCGGAGAATTATATTCAACTAGCAGTTGACGCGCGCTACGCGCGGAAGTTTTATTATCTATTTATTTTTATTTTATTTGTTATTTTAGCTTTTGTTTTTATATTGTGATTTATTGGTTTGGTTGTTATTTTTTTTTCTTTTTTAAGTAGGGTAGTTTTGTAATATAATTATAATATAATTGAAATTTTTGAAATAGTTACTGCATCTGTATTCAACGTCATTGATGCTATATTGGTTGATCAAACAACCGCCAAAGTAGCATAATTGAGTTGTAGTTTTGTTACCCTGACTCCATGTAATGATTGTTTGTCTTTTTCTAGTATTGATCGGTCTTTGCTTTGTTTTGTTTCCAGCCAGCTTATCTAAACAGAGTTTTCCTTCCACAATATTGCCTCTGCATAACATTACAATTTTGTAAAGGTAAATTCTACTGCTATTCATAAATATTTCAATCATGAATCTGTGTTGTTTTATAAAAATATTCTTGAATTCGTTTTATGTAGTTTGCCTCCATATTTTGACTTGCGAGGTATTTCTCCATGAGGTCTTTGTCTCTATTTATTGTTGATAATAAATTCATACCTTGCAACCTTAAGTTGATATTCTTGTATACTCGATTGTCTCGGGCTGCCTTTGCAAGTTGTGGTGATGCTTCCAATATATGTCTTATGTTTTTGCGGGAAACGCGAGCAACTCGTGCCATTATATATCTCTGAGGATGTCATTTGGGAGTTTTTCTAGGGTGTATGGTTTTACTTGGTACATTTTTGTATGTTTCTTCTGAATTGTTTTGACGTGCGTTGGAGTTATGTTTTGGTATTATGGCTTAATTTTTGGTTTGTCTTTATTGTTGGTTAATTGTGTGTTTTATATTGAGGTTTTATGTAGTATTGTTGTTACCTCTCTTACTCATTATTTTATCATATCATTGTCTGAGTAGTTGTGTTTAGTGGCGTTTTTGTTTATTATCCACTGTGTGAGTAATTTTGTTATGTGGCTTGATCTCAAAAATATTTTAAATTTTGTTTTAAATATATTATGAACTTGTTGGTCTATACTTTTAAAATTTAAGACATATACTTTACTGAAGTAGTTGATGGTCTCCGAATTAATACTTTGCTCTATTTTTTTGTCCTAAATACTAAATATATTAAAATGAAGTAGCTTTCAGAGAAAAATGTTTTTTAGGTAATTTTTTTTTTTAGTGTTTTAATGAAACCACCTTTAATTTGTATATCAGATTACAATAACCTAAATGTTTTTGTTAACAAATTTTTTTGTCTTTTTTCATGGATCTAGAATCTAGATCTTGTTGTTAATATTGTGGGCTTTTTTAATATATTGGTCTCAAAGTTGAAGGATTATTTGTGTTTTTTTTTTTGTCAAAATTAGAAATTAGAAATAAGAAGTAAAACATTTGGGTTTAATATGGGCCTTTCAAGTGTTATGAACAAATAAATTAGAAACTGATTAGTAGGTAAATGTTTAAAAATAAGCCCAATAAAATTAAAGAATGAGTTGCTGTTGTGGCAGCACTAGGAGTGAGGAAAAGTAACTTTATATATATATAGATTTATACATATTCCTATGTCCAAAAATTTCATGTATTACTTAAAATTTTCTATCAAAATATTAAAATAAAATACTAATTCCAAATATTGGTACAACTTGAAAATAGATACTTTTTCTTGTGAATCTTATATTAGATATCTTTCTGTTCGTAATTTCATACTCCGACCAGCAATGTACGAGTAGCTTCTTAAAATATCCTTATTTATTAGTTCCGAAGACTATTGAACTGTGTGTCAATCTTGAGTCCCTCTGTCTAAGCTAAGCTTGATCTTTGTTTTATCTCTTGGTAGCAATCCAACAATGGGTTCCGAGAAGTTGAGGTCTTGGGAGTTATCATCTGTTGTTGATGGGAAAAACAAACTGTGTGTTTCCTCAATTGCATAACTCAGTTGGAACGCAATTTGGTTTGTGTGCTCATTTGGTAAAAGTGTTGCTCTGATCAACGAACAAACTACTTGCAAAGACTTTGGGAAAAGAGAATTTAACTTTGTTTCCACAAAAACAACAATTAAGAGACTCGAGGAAAAACAAAACGGAGACATCTCTGTTTAAGTCAGCTTTGGTTATGTTTCATTGAATGCAAGCAATATCAAAAACCAAAACAAACAAGAAAGTATCATAAATGAGAAGCTCTAGTTATAGTTGTTGCCGGAACAACTATACTAGTGAGACGGTACCAACTCTGAGGACCGATAACTGGCTTTTGTACCTCTGCGGTTCCAGATTGGTGTTGTGTGGATGACCTTGCAAGGTACAAGCTGTCTCTGCCGTTTGGTTTTCTTCTTAAAATTGTGAACTTTGAGCCTCGCAATCTCAGCTTCTTCCTCTGCAGTCGTCTCTCTAACTATGACTGTTAGGCGACACCGGGGTACTGATATAATCCCGCTTCTTCCTTTTGCATGGTAAGCTACCTTCTTCCCAAATAGTCCCTTCCCAACAAACGCTTCAGCTGCATCACATATCAAAAGCTTAGATGAATACATCCTTCTGGCACAGCATATTTCCTTCTACAAAGTATAAGGAAGTCATAGATCCAATATCAGTAGTACATACCAACAAGGAGACGAGCAGGATCTAGTCCATGGTTATGAGTAGCATTTGCCCGGGCAGCGTGTATAACCTGCATAATAATGTATATTAACTCCTTGAAGCATTGTATCAAAAGAACAAGTTGCATATTAAGTGTCATTAGATGAGGAATGTATTAAAAGCCTGGAGAAGATAGTAGACCAGACACTCCAAAAGTGATTTATTTTAAAACTCGAAACTCAGAGATTACCCGGTACACAGTTTGTGAAGCCCGTTTGACCGTGACCTGCAATTGGAGCAAAGCATCTTCAACACGCATGCCACGGACTAATGCTGCAACCAGGTTGACCTTCTTAGGACTCTGAAACAACAAGCAAGGTAGGGCACATTATATATACCGCATATAGCAAGATCACGATGTAAACATATTAAATGAAATGGAGCAGATCATCTGAAAAGTAACACTGTTCTAAGAGTTAGAGAAGTGACCTGTTTTATGGACTTGAGAACAGCCTGAACTTTCTGACGCTTTGGGATAATCTTCTGCTCTTCTTCTTTTCCACTACCCAACAGAGCTGGGGATGACAAAGGTGATGATACAGGCTCTTCACCCGCCTGCAATTGTCTTGAGGTAGAAATTCCCTGAAAACATAGAACTTAAGATTAGCAAAGAATGAAGCAGCATACCCAAAATTACAGGTCCATAAGTTCTCAACAGATGCATGGTTCCCAAAAAGGATGAGTCTTTTCGCTTAAATTCACATAGGTAACACATGTAGTCATCCCACTAGCACATATCTCACTTCCCCTATCCCACCCACTAACAACAATTTTGCTATATCAAAGTTACATAAGCAAATTGAAATAGGAAACTCCAGTCTCGATAAGAAACATCGAATCAGAAGCCTTACCAGTTGTTGTAGATGATAATACAGTGGTCTTGAGGAATAGGTTGGTCTCAAGAGACTCTGCAAATAACCTAATTCGCCAGCAAAAATCGGAAAATTAATCATCACCCACTCAACACACAAACACAATACTAAAGATAACACCTTGCAATTTGAAAGATCCAATAAGAACACAATAGATTCGGAAATGATTTAACAATTTTCTAAACCCAACTGGTCAAAACTCAAAAGCTTCAAATGGTATAACATTTCACCACCTTGTGGGGAAGGGGATTCCAAATTCCGTGTCGAAGAGTAATTGGCCGTAGAAATGTGAGAGTTCTTCAATCTTCTACCAACTTGACGAGCAACAATCTGTAGATTCCTCTGCCAACCCGCCATTGTTATCAACCCTAAGACCTAGCAGTCTTTACTTCTTCTGTAAACGCGAAGGGCTATGAATCAGATTGAAACGATTGGCTCAACAGCGGTTTTAAAGGTTCGCGAGAAGATGAAAATGGGAAGGACTTACCGAGAAGGATCAGTAGCAGAGACGCCGAAGTTAAGTGGTCAGAGACGAATAGAGAGGCTTTAGGGGTTTAATAGAAGAAGAAGAAGAAGAAGAAGAACATCGAAATATATGCACCTCTCGATATTTTCACTTTTTATTCGACATTTGTTGTTGTTGATTTTCTTTTTCTTTTTTGGTAAAAATTTGTGTTGACTTTGTTATAATTTTCACTAAAATGAGGCATAATTCATAGGAATATTAGGCATCATCCTCGAGGACCTCGACCAAATTCAAGGGATCATACACATTCCTATGTTCAAAAATTCAATTGTTGGTAGAAAATGAAAATAAATAAAATTTTCACGATATCTAAGAAAACGATCAAGGCTTCAAAAGAATTACATATGCAACCATAAAAATTAAACAAATCATGTTACAGGCCAGATAAAAGGATTAAAAAAACAATCGGATGAAATCTAAATAGGTATTTGTAAAAACAAAACAAAACCATATGATAGTAATAATAAATTTCGCTATGAGTGCAAAAGACACAAAAAGGAACAACCACACTTCCTTTTAACTCACCAGCCTCTCTCTTTTCATCTAAATCCTCCAGTCTCTCCAGCAAAGAACTGAGTCCTGCTCGGATTTTAGTTTTCTTATGAAATTCTTACTTTTATTACAAATGGTATCAAAATGTGTTTCCAGGCTGCTCGGATTTGGCCTTTGAATCCTCAGTAAGAAAAGGAAAAAGAATGAAAGTTCCCTCACCTCTCCATTGTTCCTGGAACAATCGCCATTCCCATAAACTGTAAACTCTACTGACGCGGTGTAAGCACTGCAAAAACAAAGAAACCAAACGATCCACATAAGTGAAAACAGCATCAAAAAACAATAACTCCCAAGACATTGTGCGCTTATAAGAAGATGAAGCAGACATTGGTGTTATGTTCCTAAGGGGTTGCTATGAAATGCAATGACTTGAAACCAGACACACAATCAACGGAAAAAAAAGAAAGATTTTAGAAGGCGGCATTTCGAGGAATCAAATTAATCACCAGAGACAAAATTTTCAGACTTTTCAACATTGGCCTTGACCGACTTGCTATTAGGCTGATGGGTTTCCTTCATTATTCGTACCCCACTCTTCGTCAGCCTCACTTCCGTTAACAAGTACAGCTCCATCCGTAGAGTCTCCATCAACAATTCCTTCTTCTTCTGCTTCTTTTTCTTCATGATGCTCCTCTACATCCTCGTCATTCCTTTCTTCTTTTCCATTTTCTTCTGCTACTACCTCCTGATAAGAAAAAGAAAAAAAGCAGTTGTTGCTTACTAAGATACGAATGATGACTAACAATAGATGTAAATGAGTCAGTTAATTGGAAAAGAAAATGGGTCACCTCGTGTTCGATATCTCCATTTTCAAGTGATTCCTCTTCTTCAACTTGCAAGTTTCTGAAGGCTTCGACGAGGGTCATGGAAGATTTATCAGCATGGCTAGGATAATTTTCTGCACCTGTGTAAACTCCCCTGTAAATGAAGAACAGTCGATTTAAGAGACGTCGAAGAATGTCGAAATCTATATAATGTGGAGTTATCACTGCAAGGATGCGGTAGGAGAAAAGCACAAGTAAGCAAAAGATATTTTACCTTGTCTCTACAGCTCTACCTTCGACAGAAAGAGCAACTTGCCAATCTTCAAAAAGATTTGGGTACTCCTCAGGATCAGCCAAAGATTCTGCTGCTTTCGAATTAACCTGTATTCAAGTGCAAGGCAACTTAAGCCCACAATGTCTCCTTGACTTGACCACAATACACTTAAAAATTGAAAGATTTGAAGCGAACCTTGCTGAGATCTTTCCTCCAAAGAGCTACTATCTCAGAAACTTTGCTTGGAAGATATGATCGTGCCATCAGAGCAGCTTCTGGTATCCGGTTGCTGGAGAAAGAAAATATTGTCACACAGATAACCAAAGGTGCATGAATTTAATTTTTCAAACTCCCAAGTGACTGCTAATGAATTACCTCTCCACCAATAACTGCAAACAGTCTTCCAGTTTACCCAGCATGAATAGACAAAGAAAGGCGACATTGTTCTTCCCTTGTTCTTTAGCAAGTGTTGCAAGTTTTGTCACACCTTCAGCATCTCCCAGAGAAGAATAAAGCAGTAACAAACCACTGAAATCCATCGCATACTTCATGCATTCCTCTGCCATTAGCAGCTGTCATGATGACATACAAACGCAAAGAGTTAGTTGGAAATCCCCACACCAGAGACGAATCCAGGAAACGAGAAACATAGATTTTTCTTGTTGCTCCCACATTTCTGAATAAAACCTCAGAATCATAATGTAAATCAAATGATACATCATTTACTGGAAACGTTTTTTTTTTGTCTCTCTTATCACAACAAAACATTAGGACGAAATGCAAAGATAAATATATACCTTTCCAGAGGACATGGCTAACTCTCCTAATTGCTTCCACTTAGATTCACTCTGTACTTCTATGGCGATTTCCTACAGGTATAAATTTGAGGAAAAAAACACGTTTAAATATTGCCACAATACAAGAAATAAAAAAGTATGTTAATCACAACACATATAACACCTGTGCAATTTCAAGTCTACCCAGTTGTATGGCCAACTCAAATCTGTAGTCAGGATCTGTTGCAATTTCCAGAGCATCTTCAATCATTCCCCGTGACTCCAAGAAATGAGCAACACTAACAAGAGGAAAATTGTCCGAAAATAAATAAAGAGAATTTGTCAACGAGAACACCAACTGATAGGGTGCAACTATGTTATACATTAGAGTAAGATGCACAGCATATTTCAATTATTTGAAATCTTACCTAAGACATCGCATAACAGGAGATAAGTGCGATAAAGAATGAATCACAGGCACACATAAGTTTAGATCTAACTAATGGATAACATACCTGTTATGCTGATCTTTAGGAATTGTCGGTAAGATTTCATTGGCTTTGTCTAAATCACCCCGCATCACAAGAGTCTTGTACTCAATCAGGCTTAGTAGCAAGGTGTATCCTATAACACTGCATCCACAAAAGTAGGGGAACAGACATCAGACACTTCTAGAACAATCTGAATTAAATAAACACACAAATCTAGACACTTACTTGAATTCTTTGTCTACCAAGAACACCCGACTTTGACTTGCAAGATATCCCAACAAATACATTGGGCGGTCCAAATGATACATTGTGGTTACCTAGTATTAGGATGTTAGCAACCATCCTTAGATTCTAGTTGATAACAACTTTCAAATCCGAGCAACAAAGCATATATGCACAATACCTCGCCTCCAACACAGTAGTTAAGCTTCCAGGAAGAGTTGTTGTAAATGAAACAGTCACCAACCCATATACCCGTCCTAACACGCTCATCATTTTCATGGAGAACCTCAAAAGCATCCTCAACACCTTCTTCCTCAGTAGGTCGTCCGCTATCAAAATGTGAGGAAACTAGGTCGCGCTGTATAACAAGACCACCATGTAAGCACTCGGACAATCCATAATCACATATAGAAATTCACAGCATAAGAGTGTTTGTTGGAAAGAATTCTCACGTTGTATTTCAAGATGTAGAATGATGTGTCACTAGCAATGGCTACCAAATCACCACTGTCAGCCCAATATAGATTCTGCAGACGTTATGTGGCAACAGTATGAATTAGAGAAGAAACGAACGAGGACAACCTCCAACTGAAGGTAATGATATTAGTTTCCACTATTCCAAATATGTCTTGAAGTAAACTTCCTACAACAAACTGAGACAAGTTAACTGGAGTACCTTTACAGTGACGTCAATACGTTGAATCAGCCTACATTCAGCCCAATCATAAAAGCAGATGAAATCACTTGAACACATAGCTAACAAGGTTCCTCCAAAGATCTTCTCAGCTGAAAAAGTAGGGCGGATACTCCTCTTTTCCTGACAATGTATTTTCGGAATGAGCCAGATCCAAATATAGCTATCTCCGTGACAGAAATATTACTTGCAACAACAATAGAGACATGCTTAAACAGAACGGCTTAGATCAGAGAGAAGGAGGTTTACGAACCTGGAAATTTTTGCTAAATAATTTAATCTTTGATGAGCTTTCTCTAACTGCACACTCCCCCTCGGACGACCAAACGAATTCCAGTCCAGAACCAAATGACCTATTTCTCCAAGCCAAAGCCGTGTAGATAATATACTCCCCGTCACCACAGACCACGACGAACCTCCCATTAGGGTTGTGCTTCAAGCTCTGAGAGTCAAAGTACCCACATATGAGAGACAGATCAACTGAGAGTAGATATATATTCTGAAGACACAGCTTAGTGATACCCACAACTTTGAGGCACTTGCCAATCATACCAGCTATGCAGAAAATGTTTTGCCCAAATGAACTATATAATAAGCCAAAACATCATAAAACTATTGGACCGAGTACTGTAGTAACTAGTAACACTCACTTGTGGATAAAGATCACAGGTCCCCAACTCTTTAACACTCAAGGGCAACCTCTCTCCATCAGTAACCTAAGATAGAGAACAAAAACATACCATCAGGCAAGAAAATAAACACATAGATCATCCTATGCCACAGTATTAAGAGTTGCAAATTGTACCTCGTAATCTGCACCAATACTTTTGATGTTTGCAGTTTGAATTTCATTATGCTTAGCCCATATGATTTTTCCGGTGTTGTCCATGCTAGCAACAGGAATTTCTCGTCCAAGTTTAACCATGATGGTTCCTTCATCATATCCAATCACAACCCTGTGAAACGAAAGTGTGGATAAGGTGAGGTCTCTAAAGATAATTCAATGGAGTAGAGCTCTCAACATCGATTCTAACAAGTCTAAGAATCCTAATTTTCACAAGTCCTCAAAGTTCAATGAATAATGTTCACTATCAACTGAGACAGAACATCTACTCCTGGATAACAGTTCTGACAAGCATCGAATTATTAAAAAGAGGAAAGAGGAGGGATCCAAAATCCAATAACTCACCGGCGTGAACTTTTAATATAACCAATTGCCCAAACTCTCTCGAGGCCATAATTCAAAGTGTTCTCTAGCCTGCAAGAAAAGTTACACATTAGGAAATTGGGATTACAAATGGAATGATAGAAGATATTGGTAATGGTGAAAAAACTGAACAAGAATAAAGCCCAGGTGAAGATGGTTTAGCAAAGGCATACAAGAAGCATTTACTTATAATATGTCCAACAAAAAAACTGTTAATATTATAATACCTGTATGTAGTTGCATGCCAAATGCGAACGGTGCCATCTTCAGAACCAGTGATTATAATTGGAAGCTCTGGATGGAAACATACTGCAGATACATTGTGTGTGTGCCCTTCAAGGGTCTGGACACAACTTTTTGTTTGATAGTCCCAGACCTGATTCCCGAAATATAACTAGTAAAAAACCTGAAAGCACGTACTGTCCAGTAGAAATGTATCATCTAAAGAGTATTGAACAGATGCAGACCTTAGCAGTGTGATCATCAGAGCCGGTAATTAAATAGGGCTTATCACCACCGGTGAAATAATCTACACAATTGACTCCTTTCTGATGGGCATCCAATGTAAAATTTGGGTCTGGGGAACCAAGATTCCAAATCTGAAGATGAACATGCATGTAAGCATAGAATGAGCTATCACATTCAGAACCCTAAGCGGACTAAACCATACTCAAGTTCCAAGGTTAGACCATTTCAATACCTTTATGGTACGATCAAGTGATGCACTGGCAAAAGTGTTGGTGTCTTTTGGATTAAATGTGACTTGCATCACATAGTGCGAGTGTCCCTCGAATATCTGAGTGCAAGCCCAACCCTTTTCCCAGTCCCAAAGCTTTATGAGCATATCATCAGAAGATGACAGCACATATGGAAGGGTTGGATGAACAGCCACACACCTAATGTAGTCTGAATGAGCCTCAAACACTTTAACCTTGTCCATGGTATTGTAGTTGTATACACGGATATACATATCATCAGCTCCTGCCACAACCCATTGCTTTCGCGCTATAAACTTGGCCGACCGAACTGCAAAGTCATAAAGATATCAGAATAATTAACAAACTAAACACGATTACTTAGTAAATAGAACAATTTAAACATTATAACTAAAGACGCAAAAAGAAAGAAAGCTGTATACCTGGTAATTCAGTCACCTCAAAGGATTTCGCCATCACCTGAGGATTAACAAGCAAGATTCAGATCAGACGAAATTCCAATAATCATTGAAACAGCATAAAATTATAGAAACACACTGCGAAAACCACAGATTACAGAAAGAAAAGAACCTTTCAGTTGCACCTTTGGTCATTACATTTCACAAATTGTTCACTGTAGTAAACGTGCATAAGGAAACAGATAAAAAAATATAAAAATTATTCACCCACCTGTGTCTGGTAGTTCCAAATACACAAGGTTCCAGAATACAAACTTCCAAGAATCCTGCGAGACAATTTTTTCCCCATCCTCGTTAGTAGCAGAAAAAATAAAGGTACAAAACTTTGAAAGCACAATCAAATTCTAAAAATTACCATGGTTCTGTTGGATGCAGATCCACAGATTTTACTCTCTCGGACCTTTGAGCTAATTTTCTCTGATCCAAAAAACAAAAACAAACAAATTACCAACACAGCTAAAAAGACAGAGTCGAAGTACGAAATTGAAACCTATATGGATCGAAACAATACCTTGATTTCAAGTCTGAGAGGCTGTTTCAACAAAAAGAAAGAAAGCAGTAGTCAGTACGATACTAAACAAATAAGATCACGAATTACAAACAGTAAATGAAAAAAAAAAAAAAACACTGCAAACAGCAAATTTTACCAAAATAATTCCACAAGGATCAACAAGGAACTTTAACCAAACAAATGTTATACAGAACAGCTAATAGCATAAACCCCAAAAAAAACTCCAGATCTTCTCAAAAATGCAACAGCCAATGATCATTATTCAATTTCACAAAACAAACGTCAAGAGACTACACTCGATTTCACGCCATCGGGATTAAAAATTCGAATCAGATTAGACAAATCGAAGAAAAGCACACGATCTGAGATTCAACAGGTATCACTCAAATTACGGTTACCTATAGAAGAGAATGTACGAAATCGAGATCGAAATCGTAAACAGATTTACTCGAGATCTGGAAAAAGAAAAACAAAAACAAAAGTAGAGGAAAGATTCGCACTACTCACCATGATTACAGATTAAGCGGAGGAAGGCTTGTGTAGCCTTCGGATCTCGTATTATCGCTTAAATCTGCAAATCGGAAGATCGAAGAACCAACGACGTTTAGCTCGCCCGGTGTGATGAAAATAACTTAAAATCAGAAAAATAGAAATTCTTAAGAACGACTGAGTGAGAATTTTACGAAATTGCCACTGCATTTTGGGCCTTTTAAAAGCCCATTTCTAAAAGACCTATGCCCAAAGTTAGGAAACCTCTTGCTTTGCGCCCTATTTACACTAGTCTTGGCAACTGTGTAATGCGTAGCAAATTTATAGAATTTGCGATTTACTTACTGCGTCAACGTACTACTGAGCAGATATAGTTTCCGAAGCTCTCAGATGATTGTTGTTGCTAGTTTTGCTTCATATGTAAAAGTATAGTTAACCTTTGGGTCTTGAAGCAATTGCGTGAATACCAAAAAGGTTAATCTTAAAGCATCAATGAAGCTCAAAAGATTACTAGCTACTCTAAAGTCTAAACTAAGAAAAATAAATATTTTTCATTTTTTTGCTTATATCTGACCATTGAGAGAAGAGCATACAGTTTAGTAAACTCCGACTCTAGGTAGATGTACCATTGGAGACGTTTAAAATAACCATGAGTAAACCAAAGAACAGCAGATTACTATACTCATCAAGTTTTTAGTAGTCAATTATTTATATTAGTCATGTCATAACAAAAATGACCGCATAGCGCAGTGGATTAGCGCGTCTGACTTCGGATCAGAAGGTCGTGGGTTCGACTCCCACTGTGGTCGTTTTATTTTCTTTCACTTTTTCTCTATTATTAATTTGATCTTGAGACTTTCTTTATGATTTTTTTTTAATTTATTTTACAAAATTACAAACCATTTATTTTAGAAAAATATATGAAAAGGATAAATCATGATTAGAGTGATGAGAATATTTTATCAAGTAGGAGGAATTAGTTAATACTGAATTTTGATCAAACAAGTATCGGACTTTCTTGCTCTATTATTAACGTACTGATATTTCAAATTTTTGTAACAATATATCTGTAACCTCAAATCTACAATTTACTTCCATTTCAATTTTTTCTGTCTTTTGTGAAAATAATAATAATCAAATAATTAATTATGAATACAAATTTTCTCCTAATTAATCATTAATCAAGGATATGATTAAATTTAACATTTAAAAGTTTGAAGTTGACTTTTTTTTTTTTTTAAGGTGGAGGCGGTAGATGTAGTCATGTAGATAGTGTACCCTCGGTATACGTATTTTTTTGAATATAGGGAAGAATTCATCTTTCTATACATTCTAAATTTAAACATAGTGAACTATTCATTAGCCTCTCTTTCTATTTTAAGAAAAAACCTAATTTTGGAGGTTTAAAAGGTTAGGATGAAACATAAAAATTCCTTTCAATTTCTCCATTGTTTTTCAAAAAAAAATTCTTCTTGTTAGTAAAAATGGTGATGGACAGAGAAGAAAGGAGAAGAAAAATAATGGAACGAGGATCAGATCGTTTGGCGTTAATCACAGGCCAAATACATAACTTTGATCCTTCATCACCGTCGTCTTCTTCCTCATCATCAGCTTCTCACAACCGCACATACAGCGAATCTAGTTTCATGCCACAAACTCAATCTGCCCATCATCTAATTCAAGAAAGCCCTTCTCTTAAGTACCATTTCAAAGGTACGTACACAAATTAATTAAAACTATAAATTTCTTTATCTCTTTCTTATAACATTCTTCGCATGATAAAAATTTATACATGTTGAAAAATATAAACATAACTTGTAACACAATTTTGCGTGTGGAACCATCGAGACTTGAATTTGTTAAAGGTTTTTATTATTGTCTTTGCTACGTATGAAAGCAGAGGAAGTAAAGGAAAGATCAGAAGAACCAAAACTTTCATCGAGTGTTCTTAGCAAACCCTTAAAAAGTGAACCAATTGCAAAACCAGAAGAAGCAACAAGATCAGTAAAGAGTGAGAATCAACGACCTGGGAGTTACTTCAGCTCCAAGAAGCTTAACGCTAGCATCATAAGCTCAGAAAGAACCCGGAGTTTGAGCTCTCTCGCAATAGCTGCGTTTGTGATTCTACTCCCGAGATTGAACATTATAAGCTCGGGCAGTGTCTTGGCTTTGAGACCTCTTTGGCTCCTGATTCTTACAGATTGTGCTATTGTAATGTCTCATCTCACCATGGAAGCATCTGGAGGAGGATTGAGCCATGAGATGGAAGAAGAAGGAAAGGGTAATAACGGTGAAAACTGGTCTGATGCTGAGAAGCTTCTAGAAAGAGGAGTTGTTGTGTATCAAGCTCTTCGTGGAATGTTCATAGATTGTAGTCTTTATATGGTTGTTGTTATTATTTGGTTTCTTCGTTTTTTCTTCAGATCCACAATTTTGATCGTGTCACCTTCTATATGGAAAATAAAAACTGATATCTTTTTCACTTTCATTTCAATTTCTTGGAGTATTTCTTTTGTCTTCATTTTTTCTTGCCTTATGATTTCGCCGGGACGTCTCAGTTATTTTATAACAAAGGTAATGATTACTGCTTTTTAGTTTTATGTATCTTTCCTTATCTTCAGTAGTTCTACTAGAAAATAATATTATCAATAATACTTTAATTCGAAGTATTAAAAAGTTAGGCCAAAACTTACAAACATCATATCCAAAACAAAGAAGAAAATAAAGAGGTATAGCTGCTCCTTTCAATCTTGATATAAAAATAAAAACATGATACAAAAGTAAAGTTATTTCAAATTTTTTTTTTTTTTTTTAAAAGAAGAAGCTAGTGTCTGATAACAACTATTAGTAAAAGTAAAAAAGATAGGTTTTTGTTGTTGTGATATATGATCTAAAAATGGTAAGTTTATCTAAAGAAGATGAGTGACAATGAGAAACCCAAAGAGAGAGGAAGTGGTGATGTCGTAATCGGCCCACTCCCACCGCTTATCATCTCCAATCACTTCATTTCCTCTTTACCATATAAATCTTAAAATCTTTAAATCCTTTTTTGGTTTCATATAAAGAGAGTATGGTCCACCATTTAACATATTTCACCAGAACATACTTTCATAATATCGTTTTACTTACAAAATTCATAACAATATCTATAAGGAATTATGTCATCAAATTATCTCCTTAAAAAGTTTTGTATCGGATATACACTAGAACAAATTTCTGACCTCATGGTTTCTTTCTGAACACAACTCTCAAGACGTGCATCAAAACCATTAGCCACGTGTGAACCTTTCGATTTTTTGTTTGGCGACAACTCTTCTACACAATACCTAAAAGATAAATATGTAATTAAATCATTTTTAATTTCCAAAAGAGTGACTAGTTATGTTACTATTGTTTTTTTTTTTTTTCTTTTGTCATCAAGAGTGACTAGTATTTATACTCGACGTGTCTCTTCTTTTCGTAAACCACACACACAACATCTTGTTAAATAAGAAGAATATTTTAAATTTTGTTTGTTGAGTGTGAAACAAAAAATGTGTTACAAAATTCTTCCACCTCTTCTTATTCCTTCGGGGAGCTTCCACGAAAATACTCCGGTGGCAGAAGTGACGACAGTGGCAACGTCAGAGGTGGAAACCACAGCTACTCACCGTAACGGTGGCGGTGGAAAGAAGAAGTGTGTATGTTCACCGTCGAAGCATCCAAGATCGTTCAAGTGTAGGTATCATCAACATGAATATCAATGGCTTCCTTCTTCTTCTTCTTCTTCTTCTTCTTCTTCTTCTTCTTCTTCGACTCTCCACAAATAACACATGTCATCCAATTTATCATGTAATCAATAATTATAGTTTTTATATTTTATTACTCATGGTTATTTAATTTGAGTATTTCAATCAAAGCAGAAATTGTGTTGTGGTTCTTGTTTTCTTGTATAATGATGTTGTTTGATCCCCCAAAATTCTAAAACTCGGCAGCAATATTCGTTTTAAAGTAATACGTGGTTACTGTGGTTTCTCTATAATTAATTGTTTTGGCTTCTAATCGATTCAGAAAAAAAAAAGCAAAATTGAGGTTACGTTAGTTAATCAACCGTGTGAGACTTCACATGTATTTAAGGCATTTCCACATGGTCTAATCAAATTATTTAAAGATTAATCTTATAATGAGAATATGAGATATTGTGTCGAGATGGATTGGTAACAAAGTTGTCACATCTCGAAACTGATAAGCGATAAGGAGGAAATATCAAATGCATCTATGGCTAGAGAAATGTGGGAAAGCACATAATTTCATTAGTGAACATTCATTAACACTAACATATGTGAAGGTTAATCATCATAGGCTCATAGCCCATGAATGTAATTGATCTCGTCGATGATATACAGAAGAGTCAACCCATTCTGGTACATGTAAAAAGTTCCCCGCACACAAACTAATTTAAAAGACACGTTGCCTCAATGATTTGGTTTGGTTTGGTTCAAGACAAGACTCATCATCTTTTATTTTGTTTTCTTTCTATTCAAATCATTTAAAGTAGGCAAACGCTATATTTTAGGATTGATTTGAAGCTATATCCTAATTTTTATAACAAATATAAATCGACATTATAAATATTTAGTATTTGAAAATACTTTATATTATATTTAAATAATATTTTTGTCCTTAATTACCACAAGATTACTAGTAACACTTTCAATATAATAAAAAGTTAGGATAATACTCCAACTTTAATTTTAGTAAGTTAGTATAGTAGCATTTTTGATGAGGTGATGGTCTGGTGTATAAGTTATAGTTGCATAACTAGTAAGAGGGGTCTCAAAATCATCTGGACTTGGTAGTTGTCCTCCATATACATAAAATCTTAATTAATTAGGAGCTATCTCAATATTTTTTGTAATTAAAAATTAAGATGTATTTATTTAAGATATTACTATACCATTTGTTTTCTTTCATAAATACTTGTCCTAAACTAAAGAAGTCCTCTCAAAATATATATGATCCAAAGTATAATTGTGATGTAATGCATGATTCGAGCTACATAAAAATTAAGTATATAGCGGCATATTTAATTTTTTTTAAAGTGATTAAAATTCTCAAAAATTATTACAAATTTATGGCGATCAATCAGTTTTAATAGTTTTATTCTATTAAATCTTAATTATATTTTTAATAATGTATAAAAAATATAAGGAAGAAGAAAGAAAGAAGAAGAAGAAGATTTATTATAAAAAATATAAGGAAGAAGAAAGAAAGAAAGAAGAAAGATTTACTTCTTTTTTTTGGTCAAAGAAGAAGAAGATTTACTGAAGTAAGCAATTTGAGGTTGCTGATTAGAGTCAGTATCATCAGCTAGTTGTACAATGTGAACCAATTCTTTATATTTTTGTTCTTCTTTTGCTTTAAGTTGCTTAATTTGCTCCAAAAATTATCCATGGTGCTTATTATGACTAGTCATGTTTTGTTATAGATTGGATTCCTAAAACCTGCATCTGCCTCATCCATATATTCATGAAACAAAAAAAAATTAACATCAATTACTTCAAATCATCAACTCATATATTAGTAGGTAATTATGTTTCAAAAAAGAAAAAATGGCATAAATTAAAGCATTCACACAACAATACTACATAAATTAGAGCATCATTTACTTAAGTAAAGCTTAAAAATAAATAAAAATGTCTTTTGGTAAATTTTTATCTTAAGAAGTATACAATAGTATACCGTAAAATTGAGTGTTCTTGTAAAATTTGGTATATTTATAAAATCTCCTTATATTTAAAAGTACAAAAAGAAATGGTTAAATAAAAATTACAAAAAAAACTTAGCACAAGCTAGCACAACAAACTGTTTTATTCTAAAAGAAAATTATTTAAATCGGTATTAGAGTTTTTTACAAACACTTATGAATTTGATTATTTTGAAAACTGTAAATATAAATTAAATTTTTACAACTGGTGAAAATCCGTTAAAATTGTTTAATTTGATTTTGTTTTAGTGGAAATTTTTATGGTATTTCTGAAATTTCAATGTATAATCTAAAAGAAATTCTAATGAGTGGCCACCACACATAGCACTATATTTGTGCTTTGTAGTATGAATGGTTTAAATGTGGTCTGGATTTCGGTTCGATTTCAAATTTTAGTAATAAACATATAAATGTCCTTAATTTTTCAAGATAAAATAATTTAAAATTGGTGTTAGTTCTTTTGTTGGATTGATGATCACGATTCATATTCGATTTCTCATACAAAAGTTGCATTCAGTTAAACTGTATTGCGCGATGTACAATTCGATTTCTAATATTGTCGAAAATTTCATTCGGTTGGGATCAGGTCGGTTTATTACTTTATTTTAAACAACACTTTAATCTACAAATGGGCTATAGACTGATCAGTTAAGGTTTAAGTGGGCTTTAATTGAAAGCCCATACCCGAACATGGCGAAGCGCCGATAAAAAACGCCAACTCCGACTAAGAAATACAAAGAAGACGGAGACGAAGAAGAAGAAGAAGAAGACGAAGAAGAAGAAGAAGAGTGGAATGAATCGGAACTAACGAGGAGAAGAATATAAGATCTAGCTATCATGTCAAAGAACACTGAATCTTCATCTTCACTTCCTACTCAAAGGTATAAGCTTTATGGTACTCTCTGTGGTCTTTTTTATATTCTTCGATCAAACTCTCGCTTCGATCTCGTTTACTATGGCTTTTTCCTGCTTGGGTCATTGTAAAGTACTGAACTTTTCTGTTAACAATGAACCGAATTCATTAGTGTTCTTTGCTCTGCTGACTTACTGATTTTGAGATCGATTCATTTGGTTATGTCTGTCTCAAACTCCAATCTTGATGTGTTTATGATCTTTGTTCTCCATGTCTTGGTTTCAATCTCTTTGCCTTATATGATTATCTTGGATCAGTTTTACCAGTTCTTGTTCAATAAACGAGTGATACACATTGGCTCTGTAGAGCATTTCATTACAATCTGTCAACTTCAGATTTGTAATTTTGTGTTCCCATATGACTCATCCTACCTCATTTGCACGTTTTCTTTTGTAAAGTGGTTCTGTGGTCCTTTCTTTGCCCCATTTTCGTTTTGTGGCCGTGGTCAACTTATGAACTGTGTGGCTTTTTCTTCCGCTGGTCTTTAGTTTATTGTAGTATCAATCTCAGAGTACATTGATTTGCATATTAAAAAGCTATTATGATACTATGTTGCGGCTTTGTTTCGATTTAATTACTTGCTTGGTTTTGATCTCTTGCGTTTTTGCTTTGACAGGTTGTTAGGTAAAGTGGCATTGATCACTGGAGGAGCCACTGGGATAGGAGAGAGCATTGCTCGTCTGTTCCATAAGCACGGCGCTAAAGTCTGCATTGTTGATTTGCAAGATGATCTCGGAGTTGAGGTATGTAAAAGTCTGCTTAGTGGTGAGCCGGGGAAGGAGACAGCTTGTTTCATCCACGGTGATGTTAGCAAAGAAGGCGACATTAGCAATGCGGTTGACTTTGCAGTCAAGCAATTCGGAACGCTTGACATACTTATCAACAATGCAGGCTTATGCGGAGCACCATGTTCTGATATCCGTAACAGTAGTTTGACTGAATTTGAGAAGATCTTTGATGTGAACGTGAAAGGAGCTTTTCTCGGGATGAAACATGCAGCTCGTGTAATGATCCCTGAGAAGAAAGGTTCTATAGTTTCCTTGTGTAGTGTGGGAGGTGTCTTGGGAGGTGTTGGTCCGCATGCTTATGTTGGTTCCAAACACGCTGTTCTAGGCTTGACCAGGAGTGTTGCAGCCGAGCTTGGACAGCACGGGATACGTGTGAACTGTGTTTCGCCTTATGCGGTTGCAACCGAACTTGCCATGGCTCATTTGCCAAAGGAAGAAAGAACGGAAGATGCATTTGTTGGTTTCAGGAATTTTGCGGCTTCGAACGCGAATCTAAAAGGAGTCGAACTGACGGTTGATGATGTAGCCAACGCTGTTCTGTTTCTGGCGAGCGATGAAGCGCGGTACATAAGCGGAGATAATCTGATGATTGATGGAGGATTCACTGCCACTAACCACTCTTTTAGAGTCTTCAGGTGATAATACATTTTGCTAATGGATGTTGTTGAATTGTTTTAAAGTGTTACTTTTAGCATTAGCTGAGAGATTTGTATAAACATATTTGTTTGATGTGTTACAATTTCTTTTTGATAATGCTGTTTACTAAACAACGATTTAGTGAAACCAAACATAATCTCTTGTGCTCTCCAGATCAAGTGCTACAAATGTGAACCAGTCTGATCATTAGCGTATAGGAATGTAATTTTGATTATTGATAACTATTGTGAGTTGTCTAAACGACTAAACGATTTATATTCAAAAACAAAAACCGCATTCTTGTTGGTGTGAACAAGACTTTAATGTTCATATTCTTTACCATGTAAATCTTGTTTTTGTTCCGAATAAAATACCAAATAACAAAAACAAAAGATATATTTTTTTTTTTAAAAACCAACATTTATTATTCTTCCATCCTCTATAGAATACACTGTATATCACAAAAGTAATCATTTAGTAGAGATAAAAAAACTCTTGAGTTAACAAAAAAGAAAAACAATTTACCGCATAATCTCTTGTTGCTCTCTAAAAGTAAATCAAATGCTGTAAAACCAACATTTTTCTCAAAAATCCGAGTGGCCTCTAAGAATATAATATTTTAAATATTAGTTGACTCTCTATTCTCTAGTAGCATTACAAAATTACATTTGAAACAAAAATTACAAAAAAAAGGATCTGAAATTCTGAATACAAAAAGAATATCATAATGATGATGTCTCTTGAACTAGACAGGACAACAACTTTGACGAGATATTGTCTGATTAACTGTATATACTTCACTCCCACATGCCACTTTTGCCTGTTTCATCAAAATAATTAAAACAAACAAAAATCATTAATCTGATACGTATGAAATTGTATCCAATATATTGTCTCACATCTACAACTAATTACTGATTATCTATCTAATCTAGAAAGTCTAATTAACAATGATGAGAATTTAAAATCAGGAATTAATCATTTGCGTAAAAATCTAGAGTTCCTTACTTTAAAGGGAAACGGAAGAACCAAACGCCAAGTTTTCCGTTAGTCTCCGTAACGGTGTCAAACTCAACGGAGCCTTTAGCCAAATCGTGAATCAAGTGAATGACGTCAGGAAACACCGTGACGCCGTCAAGCTCCGTCTCCAGGAAGCTTCACTTTACCGTCCGCCGGTGATATAGTTTTTTGTCAATGCTTTTGTGTTTGTAGTGATTAGTTAGTGGTTTTTGATTAAAAATGTTTAAAAATCTCAATTACTTACAATTCTGTTTTCATTGTTTTTTTTTTTGTGTTTCTACCATTGGGGTTTATTTTCTGTAAGCCTTAAAATTATGTTGGTTCATTGGGTCTTTAGTGGTATGTATTGGGGGTTGGAATGACTTTGTTCCCTCTGAAAATATAATGTCTCGTGAACGGATAGCAGAGAAGTCATTTTTGTGATCTACATGACAGTAAGAGTTTTGAAACTATTTCTTTGATACTTGTAATCCTTCTTCATTCATCCTTTTCATCAATGCACAATTTTTTTTTTTTTTTTTTTTTTTTTTGTGTATTTGGGTGTTTTCCTCTTTGCTTTGCATCCGTATGGGGTAATTAGTTCTCCCTTGATGTTTTTGTTCCAGTTAAGTGTTAAGTGGTGTGCAAATCTGTTCTTTTTTAAAATTGTTTTCTTCCTTTCATTTCCTAATTAATTTATCCATTGTTTTTGGGATCTTAGTTTTAAGTTTTGTTTCGGTTGGCTCCAGAGCGTGGTTTTCGACTGGATGTGAATTGTGTGTTGTAAAATTTAATTTTCGCCTTTATGATGTTTTTATAAAAAAAAAGTTTTGGGGTGTATATTTTTGTGGCCGATTTAGTAAGTCATTCAATTTAGGTCTAATGTGAACAAAATGTAGAACTCGAATTTCAGCATATTTTCCTTCAACTAACGGTGTGTGTATCTCTTACATTTTTTTCTGTTTGGTGATGGTTTTGTCAATTGCTGGCGACTAATCTATATATACATTTTTGAAGTACATTTTGGGTTCTACTCTTTTAGTTTTGCTTATTTAAAAATTTATTTACAATCTTAATCCCTAGAAAATTGCACAAAATGTCAAAACTTAAATATGGTAAAATCAACAATAATCTTTAGTCAGTTTTTTGGTAACAACTTTATTGTAATCTTTATTATTAATTCACAATAATCGTAATCTTTCCATTATCTATTGAAGCATTCATTGTGATTGATCTAAGAATCCATTTTTGGTTTTCATATCTTAGATATTCCACTTGCTCCCCAAGCTTTTCCCAAATCCACTCCACCTTAACCATAGACACCTAATTTCTCTATAAATATCTCTTTTCGATCTCACCCTTTTACCTCATCAAGCAATTACGCCTCATTCCCTTCGTTCTCCTTAATTCATCAAATATAGCAATGACACATTCCTCAGAGATGTGATTATCCTACAAGAGCACATAGCGATTTGGTAAGATGAGTCTATAGTATGATTATTCTTTTTAAAACATATCTTTTCACAAGTATAAAGATTGATGTTGCAGTGATAGGAATATGTTAATCGTTTGAAAAGCTGATAACCCGAGAAGGATAAAAGAATAAAAACCAAATTATGTGTTGATTTATGCAATTAGACAATTCAAGCCAACCAATCATCATCCCATAATGGGATTCATCAATCAAGACATCGTCATACGGTGATACGGGTGTTATTATTTTTTCTTTGTATCTTATGCGCCTATGTTATATTAGTACTTAGATTTTGTAACCAGAAACAATGATAATATGTGAATCAAACAAAGCCAAATGAAAAAAAACTATTAAGATACATTCATGAAATCATGCCATGTAGATTGTTTTAGCAGTATTTAAGATTATGCTTACAATTCTCACATCACCTTTATATGGAGCATCTTTACTTTACAAACTAAAGAGAAGATAACTATACTCTTCAATGTATACTTAAAACTTAGTGAGAGAGACTTAAAAAATAACCAAAAGAAAATTCACTATATATGGATCATTTAATAGCATTTTTTCTTATTCTTACAATTTTATAGTTTTCCTTACATGGCAGCATTATTACTTGAATTGAATCTAATTACCAAACTAAAGTCTCTAAGAGACGACTGTATTCTCTCTCAATGGTAGTAGTTTATTCAATTCAACAACTTTGTCTTTTTTTTTTCTTATCAGCGATTACAAAGTGACGAATTAAAATCGAGCCGGGTAAG